>BJBW01005068.1:139310-157859 GCA_004320125.1 Scolopax mira
AGAAAATAAATTTAAAAATCCACTCAGATTATACAGTGCATGTCACAAAAGACTGTTTAAATGATCAATGCACTTTGTGAGAGGTTCTACATAGTCATGTGTAAAAAAAATCACAATTTTGTTGGGACTTTTAAAAGCTAATGAGTTGTGCTAATGCATTTTCCCAGCTTTTTCATTCAGAAATCAGCTTCCCTCCCACACCCTCCCTGAAAACACTGTTTGCAGAAACACCCAATTCCCTAAGAAAGCAAAAAAATTAAGACCCAAACATTCACAGAAAGTCATTCAAGTAAGTTTGTATGTATAAATAAAAGTCCTCTAAATAAATGACACAGGAGGCAATAAATTGACACGACAAGTAAATAAAAGGCTAAAGCACTCCAATACCATTGAAACGGTTTTAATGTTGTTGCAATTCCATAATGCAACAATCATCAACTCATTAAAGACCCAATACTTTAGAATTCATTTTAATCACTCCTTTGTACCTATTTTACAAAATAAAGGCAAGGCATATTTAAAATCCCCTTTTCCCTATATATTATGTGCCTATCTTATTCATGCTTATTAAAGTGTAAACTTAAACTCCTATTAAATGTTATATAAGAAAAAATTTAAAAATATTAACCTCTGCTTCAATGTACAGTTTCCAGAATCTGCCAGAACTGGGGAACTGGGCAACAAGGCGTTCATACGTCTTCCGTGCTTTGTCTATAGGTTGGTTCTAAAAATTGAAAATCGAAAGAGCATTTACAATATTATGATTTATGTAAATGAATATGCTGATTTTACTCCAGAACCAAATAGTGTGAGTGGACCATAGATAAGGAAATGTAATCCTATGTCACTAAACCTGTGCCTCTCGAATGAGAATGCTCCAAGCGTCAAGGTCATATGGATTTTCTTCTAGTTTCTTTTCAGCCTTCTTCACTTTTTCTGGGACATATTCAGCAGCCTGGAAAAATTGAAAAGAAGACATAAGAGATCACAAGTAGAGTTTGAAAAGTTCTGAACTGGCTACAATGTCAAGCTAACGACAACATTCTGACAATTTAACATTCCAGATGTCAGTTTTTGTGCCAGAGTTACTACAGTACAGTTTTGTCTGGAAAACAAGTTGTCCCAGTAAAATAACACACTCTTGCCACAACAAGTTCTACATATTTGATGATCTACCAAATAGCTAGACTAAACTGACTGCTTTTAAAACACTAGAACAAATTTGAGTTTGTCAGAAAAATTATTGTAGTATGAATTTTAAACAGGTTTACCACCATGAAACTTTTAAAATGCAAAAAGTAAATTCAGATTCATTTTTCTATTCCAGATCTCAGACAAACAAATCCAGGTACTGCATGAGTCATTCTGTATATACAGAACATAGAACTTTGTATCACAAGTTACAGATTTAACAAGAAAACTAGGAGATGAAAGCTCTAGCAGCAACGTATACATGTTAACCAAGCACAATTTGTTAACCTGATCAATCAATTACTATAGTCTTACAGTTGCATTCCTGAAGCTTTGGCACTAAATAACTTAAAATGCCTTTTTTCTTTACACTCAGACGTTCCTTTTGGAGTTTAAACGTGGGTTTTGGGTGTTTTTTTGATACTAAAAGTGTTACCAAATTGAACATTAACTTGTTAACAGTTACTACTATAGTATAGGTTTAAGTATTCTTTTGAAGACTTGTGGAAATATCTTACTTTCTGGTCTCCCGGATTTTTTTTTTCTACACTTTAACACAGTTAGCAAAGGAGATTAAAAAATAAATAAATTACAATCTGATGATCGCACAGACAAGCCTTAAAATACATGCTTGTTACAAACCTAAATGATATGGGTTTTTATTAAGCATGAAATGTTCTGACCTGTACTCCAAACAGCTTATTTACTAATTTTTCAAACTTGACTCATTTGCAGGCAGATGTTAGCAGTCCCAAATCACGATCAAGTAAATTCTTCCCTTTGTGAGATGTAACAATAATAACCTGTAAATAATTACTGCAAGACCTTTCTTGTGAAATTTTTACAAGTTACCTACATAATTAGTGTTAAAGTATATGATTCTGTATTGTATAGCACACTATGACTGGTTTACTGTACACAAAACTTTAAAAAGGCCCCATCAATTGCTAAGAGATTATTTCCAGGAAATAATTTAAGTTCTTATTATTTGATCTAGGTCAATAAATAGCTCTGAAAGAAATAAAACAGGACAGAGAGAACTGATACTCCTCTCTACCAAAGGTGCCATTACACAGCTATAAAGGGAAAAAGGAGGTAACTAGACAGAGGTATATACAGAGGTATGATTTCTAGTAAAATTAAAAGCAATGCTATAGTGCATCACTATTGCACATCACTCCTGAAGGAAAGCAGTCATTGCAAGAACACCAATACAAGGCATTATTAATGGATTTTACTGGAAGACCATTTACAATTGCATTATATATGAAGATAAGCTGCCAGTGAAGTACTGTATAAAACCATGACGTAAAAAAAAAAATAAAAGAGAAAGTTGGGGCTGGCAGATGTAGCAAACCTGAGTTACTCAGGACCATCAACTTGATTTTCAGAAGTGCTGTGCCTCTTTCTCAGGGGCTTTTGTCAGCCTTTGCAACTCTACAACTATACAACAGTTGCTTATGTTATAAATAGCAATTCAACTTGATTATTTAAAAAAAAGCTGTCGTATTTTTTAATGCATGATATAATTCAAGGCATATCCCTTAAAAGATTTTTTTAGTTGTTTAATTATAAAATGGACAAATGATCAAAAAAGCTGCACAACTGTTAAACCTGACACGTAATAGCAGCCATGCATTAAAGGGAAAAAGAAAAAAAATTAGTAGGAGGGGCTTTATAGAAGTTTAAAGACCATTATTCTTTTAAACTCAGTTTGAGTCATTCTTAACATTCATTTCTCAGTGCAAACCAGAGTAGCTTAGAAGGCAAGTACCAACTCTTATAGCAAATTATAAAATTAATTTGCTTAAAAAACCACAAAAAATTAGTAGCTCAACACTGTCACTAGTAGATTTATAAATTTATACACAAATATTTTTGCATCCCTAAGTCCATCCAATTTCTGACTTTGTAATACTGCATAGTGTAGTTCAACTGTTACAAGTTTAAGACACAAAATATAGCATGAAATTAACTAGTGTTTTTATTTCTTCCAAAATGACAGGCACAAACAAGTTACAGCTTACAGAGTCACTGAATGATATGGGGTTGGAAGGGACCTCTGGAGATCATCTAGTCCAATCCCCCTGCCAAAGCAGGTCCTACTAGAGCAGGTTGCACAGGAACATGTCCAGGTGGGGTTTGAATGTCTCCAGAGACAGAGACTCCATTATCTATCTGGGCAGCCTCTTCCAGTGCTCTGCCATCCTGAAAGTGAAGTTCCTCCTCACGTTAGATGGAGCTTCTTATGTTCACGTTTGTGCCTGTTACGTCTTGTTCTGTCACTGGGCATCACTGAAAAAAAGACTGACCCCATCCTCCTGGCACCCACTCTTTAAATGGGTTGATCAGATCCCTCCTCAGTCTTCTCCAGACTAAAAAGACCCAAGTCCCTCAGCCTTTTCTTGTAGGAGAGATGTTTCAGGCCCCTAATCATCTTTGTAGCCCTCTGCTGTACCCTCTCAAGCAGTTCCCTGTCCTACTTGAACTGGGGAGCACAGAACTGTACATAGTACTTCAGATGGGGCCTCACCAGGGCAAAGTAGAGGGGGAGGATGACCTCCCTTGACCTGCTGGTCACACTCTTCCTGATGCACCCCATGATGCCATTGGCCTTCTTGGCCACATGGGCACATAGCTGGCTCATGGTCATCCTGTTGTTCACCAGGACTCCCAGGTCTTTTTCCTCAGAGCTGCTCTCCAGCAGGTCAGACCCTGACTAGTACTGGTGCATGGAGTTATTCCTCTCCAGAAGACTGCACTGAGGCTGAATGTTTCCAAAGTTTAAAGACTATCTATGTAAGTTATCTCTACAGATCACCCAAAGCTGAAATGTTATTTATTCAATAAAACACTCCTTCAAATTTGCCCACACCACTGGTAAGCATTGATTATGATTATCTATGATTCTTATTATATTCCATCTCAGTGAAATCTACTTGTCTCAAATATTTAATCAAGCATGTATTATTCTGCACTCAGGCAAAAATGCCTATCAGGAGTACTATTAATATCAGCTACAAGAAAAAAACAACCCCACCCTACAAAAACAACCAAAGCATTTACTGAAGCACAGAGTCTTGTACTCTAAGTAGTGACTTTCAAACAGGAAAAAACAGAATGGGCCACTGAGGCACACTTCAACTATTTTAGTAGTAGTTCATTTGTATTATCTCAAACCTTTCCATGTGACAAACAAAACTCAGCTGACACTGTAGGGTAAATAGTTAAGGCTTCCAGGAGTTTGATTTGGCCTTTGCAGATATAGGGCAATAAACTCAAAGGTGGCAATAAATTAAGCTGGTGAAAAAATAGATGCTGATAAGATGCATAATCATAGCAATCTTACAAGATTTTGGATGTTTGATACAGGACTCCTGTGTAAGAAGCATAATAAAATGTTCCTTCTTTTAATGAAAAAAAACCCCCAACTGATTTAATAAATTAGCAAATATTTATTTAGCAGCATGCAGTTACATGAAACAAAAATTATAGGAGCTCTACAGAATTGACAATAACTATGCAATCAGGGTTTTCAACTGGACGGCTTGGAATTGCTTTCATCCTATATAAGAAAACACTAAATTTCTCAGGGACAGTGAGCTCTCTCTCTCCTATCCCTATATCCATCTCTAGGATGGATAAAAGCAATTCATGTTTCAGAGAGGCACACTGTACTGCAGACAAACCAGCGTCCTGGTTCCGAGTGAAAACACGACCTCATTACCTTGCACTGTCACAATCACTCCTAGTATCTTGGAGGAATCAACACTTAGAATCTTCAGTCTGGACCATTTTGCCAGAACTACACACGTGAGCAAAAATGCATTCAGTTACACATCTACTCTTTGTGGACTAACATCATATACAATGAAAGGGAACAAGGAGCTTGATTTTTAACCTAGCTTGACTATAGCCAGAAAGACATTTGATCCCAATTATGAAAACTGCACTCTGTGATTAGATCTGTTATCGCAGTTCAATGGTATGTGGCTTCTGATTATTTATTTTTCATTGTACTGCCTGCACAACTGCTAACCTCTAAAACTGTGAATACTTAATTCTTGGGTGTTTGTTCACCACCAGGATCCTGCTGCTAGATAAGGATTTTCAGTCCCTCTGACTAACAGAGGCATCTCAGTTAATCTCATCCTGTAGCAAGCCAGTTCAGGGAGTTAAATCAGCAGAAAAATAATCCTGTTAGAAAAATGAATAACTTTCTAATGGATCAGCTCCCTGATATCAGGGAATGCAGAATAAACAATGCAAAACTATACAGTACTTAGCAGTTGCAGCTCAGATCACCTTAAGCTACCATAAAACTACACCTAATCAAATAGATACTGGCTTTTAACTTTATTGCCTGAAAAAAAAAAAATCTGAGAAGAATTGTTGCATACAAACTGGAAAAATATTTTTTCCTCTGCTTTTGATAACTGTGCTCAGTATACCTCCCACGTAATTGGGCTCCAGTCCCACAAACAACTCTCTGAAGGTCACAGAATTATTTTAGCACTTAAGGTTCCATATCCGCACGTATCTGTGTTACTACCATCTAGTTTGATTCACATCTTCCCTTTTATTATTTATACACAGATAAATAGCAACCAGGTTTTAGTTTCACAGATACTAAGAGTGTAAAATGATCTTCATGACCAAATTCCAAAATCTGAAAAGACCTAAAAACAAATAATCAAACAAGTCTAGGAGCTCCTTCGTGCAAAACGCATAAAATGCACAACATCCAAATTTGAATTCACAAAGGATGTCCAAGGGAACAAGAATAGAAGAAACAAAGTTGACCTCTGGTATTTACTAGACATTATATATCAACCACCTTCAAAGATAAATTCTTGGTTTATATCTTATTGCTAAAAGTAACAGCAGTTTCCCCAAGCCTCTGAAAATGAACCCTCATGACTCTAAAGTGTGTAAGAAAATACCTAGCCAAACACTGCTTTCAACCATTTGCAATCTAATGCATCCAACTGCTTAAAGCAACCTGTTTCCACAAAAGGATCTTCTGTAATGAAAATGAATTGTATTTAAACTGGCCATGGGTGAAATAGCTGTTTAAGATGTTTTAAAAACTGCCACTAATTATGAAATGAGAACTTTTACAAGCAAGACATTATACACAAAAAGACAGGAATGTTAATGCTTAGTTCAGCCAAATTGGTTCAACGTCCAAAAGGAGTTCTATGTCCATTAGATAGAAGCTACTGCTCAGAGGTTTTGGCTGGCTGTTGCAGTTTAGTATAGTCTAGACTGTAACAGAGCCAACGAATATAATTTCAAATATATTAACATGCAACTTAACAGGTACTGTCAGTTGTTCAGCTAGGTTAATTTACAGGTTTCAGTAGCATAAACTTTTTTTCTTAAAGTTTAGTTACAGTTGTATGTGCACAGAAAAGTTTTAAAATCATTTCCTCAGTAACACATCCCTTCACTACACTATAGTTACAATGTATCAATCCTTGCACTTTCTTAAGCTACAGTTAACTACAAGAGCATTTATTATTGCATTTAGAATTCAGAAACAAGTGTATATATCTTACACTTACTATATCGAACAGACACAATGCATGAATGATAGAAAGGAGTAGGAAGGGACAAAAACACAGTAAGAAACCAGAAGAGAGGGCTAAAAGATTAGAAGACAACAAATGCAGGAGTAAAGCAAATATTACATCAAGTCTTCAGATAAAATTGATGCCTGGCAAGTATATACTTATTAAATGGGTAAGAACAGTGGTTCTGCCACGATAGAAAGAGGTAGAGAGAACAGTAAATTTAGGTTTTGGTTGAGAGTACATGAAACAACCACCACAACCCGAAATGAAACTAGATGTGTATGTTAAGTTCCAGAAAAATGTGAAAACATACACAGGTGCAAGGGTGTATGCTCTGTTACCTTGACACCTTCATAGATTAGGACAAACTCTACAGGGAATTTTTTGGCAAGCAGTGGCTGCCAGATGCAGCCTTTTAGTCTACAAACATGGACTTCTATGATATAGACAGGACTAAGCGTTTGGTATTATAAAATCTGACCTTGGAAATTCTGGTTTGTTAAACATCATGTGTGCCTTGCCACGAGTCTGGCAGGGACCTAACAAATTTCAATTCCTGACATCACTAAACTGCTTCTGCAGAAATTAACTCGGGTCCAACATAGTTAACACAGTGCAAGAATTTCAGATATACTGCAATACTGGTTTCTGTGCCTCGCTGGTCTCGTCTTTTCTACAATTGTGATGCAAGGAGAATCTATGTAAAATAGCTTAGGCTCCTACTATACTCAGTAAAGCCCTAATGCCTCGAGCTAAGCTCAGTCTAAAGGCAGTAAAGCCAGATTTCAGTCGCACTGCACCTGGTGCAGTAAAACCTTCTAAACCCCAGATAGGTCTTTAACCTTGCAATACCTTTACTCTCCCACCCTCCCTACATCCAACATTCAACTCCCTGTTCTTCTTTCCCACACTACCACAACTTCATACTTGCTGGAGACAGAATGGTCATTTGTTATGCATCCAGCTGTTCGTGGAAGTCCCCTCCAAACCCTCAGATCTGGAAAGCAAGATGCAGGCCCTCCTCTGTGTCGGTGAGTCAGGGCTAACAATGCGTCAAAGATCTTTAACATCTGCATCTTATGCTACCAAGTGTACACCTTCTGCACAACATAGATGCAAATTAACTGTACAGACATTCCTTTATACTTATCACTGCGACTATCAATGAAAACTGCACCCAAAAACTCAGAAGCTGGTTGTGGAAACAGCAGGTGAAGCCTGAAACAGGAAAGCCAGACACAATCCAACCTCTGCTTAGCTTCAGCCTCCTACAGAAAGCAACATTTATATACTACATGCAAAGTCAGAAACCCCTTCAGATAGCACTAAATCACAATATGCAAGAGCTGCAGCGTGGGAAAGGGAGCAAGGCAAAACTGCCCCATTCACCATCCTCTGTTGTCCCTTCTTTCACAGAGATACAGTGAATTTAGGCATAGCATGCTCTGCAAGACCACAGTGAGAGCGGCATTAACACTTTGTGAAGGTACAGCTCCCCTATTATGCAACTGGGTGAGTGGTAGCCTACTGTGCAGAAAATGTCATGGTAGTAGTGCTATCAAATTATGGCCTGTCTTAACATTAGAAATAGCAAAAAGAAATCTACCAGGGTGAGAAAAAAATACTGTAGAGGACAAGTTACTGAAACTGAAGGAAACTGATGGAAGAGAGGTAACTGACCATAATAAAATCAGAGTCTTCTGGGAAACCAGAATCCAGAGACCTTTGTAGAGAAGATGGAAGAGGAAAAAAAAATTTAACACAGCCTATAAACCAGTTGTGGGATTTTATATTTTTATTTAAGTTGTACCCAATATGAAAACAGCAATCATAATGGGTAAAAAGGGTGGAGATTAATATGGGTAAAAAAAAATAAACTCCAAGCTATATGTTAAAGTACATGCTTTATGTAGGCTGCAAATAATGATTTGCAATTTTTTTGAATGCTAAAACCCTCTGTGATATGGTATTGCAATGTAAAAGCTGTTACTTTTGAGAATAGTTTATGTCAGTACACAGACAATAATTCAACCTTTTGCATATTAAATTCTCCCTTACAGAAGAAAACAAAACCTTATGTCAGCATTGTTTTAAACTTAAACATTAACCTATTTCAAGCCAGAGAAACAAACACACTATTTTAACCAGCAATTTAACTATACAATTAAACATCAATATAATCTTTTAAATATATTGGAGTGGGTAAGCTTAAAAGTTAAACATATTACAGACGAGAATTATAAACATTTTATTGTAGCATATTCTTCTTTGTAGCCATCTTGTGACAAAGTAAACCATTGTGAAAAATCTCTTGATTAAACATACTACAAATATACTTACTAAGCTCACCAGCTTTGAGCATACCAGTTGGTAATTGATAGGATATTTTCCTAATGAGATAGAAACCGGGTATTTTACATTCTAAGCACTTGTCTTTCCTACTCCCCCAGAATCAGTGATCTTACAAAGCGTTTACACACCACCCTTTCAAAGAAACAAAACCTATTTTGTAAAGAGACTGTCATTCTACAAAGAACAGCTTCTTAAGGGAGCACTAAGTCATCATCTTAATTTTAGTTTTAATTAATATCCATTTTAAACATAGCCCTAACTATTAAAACGACTACTTAGAAGAGAAATTATAGCAGTAACTAGGAAATAGTTCGCAGTAATAGCAGATTTTATAAAGTAACTTACAACACTGATTGTACCTGCCTAGAAAATAATAAGTTATGATAAACATACATTTTAGTATGTTAAAGAAAATGAAGCCACAACTAACTGAAACAGTAGTTATTTCCCCCCTTTCCCCCAACAGGAAGAATGCTGTACAACAAAGAAGATTCTTTGTTAAATACAAATATTTTTATTAGTCTTAATTCAAGGTGTTTTAATAATGCCTTATTCTAGAGAAAAAGGGTATTGCTAAAGAGGCACACAGCCTAAGCGCACGTATTCAGCAAACATTCACTTTACAAAGCTCTGCAAATGTATCAGTTTAAACAGCTTATCCGGATTCAATTTTCTCCCGGAGTGCGTCTACTCGGCGACCGCAAATAAGTGACATCAGGAAAGCAACTCACTGGACCGTCTATTGTTCACCTCGACCTGAATTAAAGTTTGCTCGCCAGAAACGCGAAGGCCAAGAAAACCATATGTTTCGAGGCACTACCGGTTTGACCGAGGGCGGGCGCTGGGAGCGGCTCCGCGCACCCTCTTCCCCCAGCGCTGACGGAATGAACCCGAGTTCCTCAAAATGGGTGTGTGCGACGGGGGAGGGAGCCCTTCGCCAACCCGCTGCTGAGAAGACCAGCACGGCGTACAGGGGCAAAGGGAAAAGGCGGAGGCCGCGGTCCTTCACCCCGGCCGAGCTCCCCTCAACCCCTCGGGGAGGCCCGCGCCGCCTCCGCCACCCCAACGGCGGCTACGGTCAACGGCCGGCCCCACATACCGCGCCTCCCACCGAGGCCTGCACAGCACGGCCAACAGCAGGCCGCCCCACCGCCGCGGCGGGCCTGACCCCCCACTATTCCCCTCAGGCCTGCGACCTCAACCCCCTCCTCTTCCCTCTCACCTGATCGCCGGTAGCTCCTTCTCCAGACATAGCGTGTTAAAACAGGGCTGGGGCACAAAGCCCCCCGAACGAGCTTAAAAAAAAATCCCCTTTTTAAAAAGCACCCGGTGCTGCCGCCGCGGGCAGCTCCCCCGGCCGCGCCAGCCGGAGCTCCAGCAGCGTTACCAACAAAATGGCGGCGCAGCGTCTGCTGCCCGGCTTTCCGCGGGGGCGAGGGGGAGGAGCTGCGCGCGCAGCGCCGCGCAGGGGGCGCCGGGAAAAGGCGGGGGCGGGGCTTTAAGCGGGCGGCGCGCGGGGTTGGGGGTAAAGGCGGTGGGAAGTGCGTCACGGTAGCGCGCCGGACGGAAGCGGTTAGTGAGCGCGTCTGTGTGGGAAGCGCTGGCGGGTGTTCGGGCCTCTGTCCCTTGTGGTGTGGGGGGCAGGCCCGCTTCCCGCCGCGGCGAAGCCGAGAGTGGGGCGCTTGGCGGAGGGCGACAGCGTAGGGCTTAGGAACTGCGGCAGTCGTGCCTATTGCGTCCGTAGGGGTCGAAGTTTGGGCGTTTTCTGCCGTTCTGCCGTCACTCCGTCGCTGTGGACTGTTTGTTGTTGAGGCTGTGAAGGACGGTGGGCAGAAAGACGTCGGGTTTGGGGGTCTGTAGTTCTGGCCCTATGGGCTCGTCATGGGCTATTTCGTTACTGAAGCATTACTTGAACAGTCACTTCTTTGTAGTAAACCGACAATGGTAACATCACAAGAGCTCTTAATAATCAAGGAGGCAAGTTTAACAGACAGGCTAAGAGGTCCTTATCCCAAAATGCTTCAAGGACTCAGGAGGCAGCTTCTCCTAAAGCTACTTAATTTTATTTACAATGTAATTGCCAGTCTGTTTGTGAGAGAAGGGCTTTGAATCGGCTACTGCAGAGAAACTGTCTGCTCCATGACACAGACTCATTGAAGGAGGCTTGGCAGATCGCAAGGTGAAAGCTGATTTTTCTGCCTTCACAACAGCAGCGTAAGTGTTCTTAAAATTGTATGATACAGTCATATTTATGCAGAAATACTTAAAGTAACTTGATACCAGCATTCCTCAGGTTCCTTTCTCCTTCATCTTACAGAAGTCACTTTCTTAAACCACAGTATTGTGTGGAAAGGAGACATAAGAAAAACATAATATGTAACTTTAAGCTTCAACCTGCCCTCTTTCCTTTCCTTGAGAAATAGGGAAATAAGGCAGCAGATAGTAAATGCTTATTTGACCAATCTGTGGAGTAACATTTTTTGTCTTGATATTGAAGAATTTTAGTTGTGTTAGGCATGTCTGTATTTCAGTTCTGAAGACTATCGATCTGTCTTGATAGATAAGCTGTTTTCCAATCTTAGAGAATAGTAGTTTTGTGATACCAGGCTAATTTGTTGTTTCTTAGAGGCTATTTATTCCATGTCACAACGGGTTCTGTTTTGAAAATATTTGATACGTAAATACAATCTCTTTCCAAAAAATTGCATTTTGAATTCATCGGTGTGTTTATTCCATTTCCCATCTAGGAGCCAATACCTTATAAGTAATCACTTAAAACAATGATAGTGAAACTTCCAATTAGATTATATGTTATTCTAGGTCTACAGGACCTATTCTCGTTCTTTAGTGTTTTTTGTTCAAGTATATTTCTTTTATAACTTTAGTGGTTTCTGTGTTTGGGATTGCCTTGTTCAGTTTCATAGAATGATAAAGATGTTTTTGAATGAAGGACATCTTGCTTGTCTAATAGAACAAGGTAGTAAAGGCCAAAATGAAGGATGCCTAATGTCATTTAGACTTTTGCTCCTTTTCTCCTACAGCCCCTCAGCACACATAATGAAATAATGTGCTACCTCTTAAATTGGTGTTGCTCTTGATTTCTGTAATTCCATGCATAGAACAGACCTTGGGCAAAATCCCAGCTGCTGTAAATACAGCTAGTGTTTATTCCCTTTCTGTCAAGTGTTCTCATGAACTGCAGCTCTAATTATGTGTTATTATGTGGTAATGTGTTAGTTGGAGAAAATGAAAAGGAGCAATGAAATACGGGAAAAAAATTAAATGTTAAATTCTTATTGTTATATTGAGTGTTACTAGTTAAGCCATAATGGCATGGCTTAACATGGATTTGTTTTGAGTTAAATGTGAACTTTGCCACAACTGTGTGATAACAAAGGTGTTTGTTTTGGCGTGAATCTCCCAAGAGGCAGTATTTCTTACAAAATCTGTGTTAAATAATAGGTTAAGTTTCAAGGTAACTTTGAAGATGCTTCCTTGTCTGAAATTTAGAGTTTAGATATAACAGTGTTAACTCAAGCTTTGCCTCGCTGTAACTTAAATTTGGGCCTTGTGAAAGTCTACTGGCTCGAGTTCAGTAGTGTTGCCACTTCGTGTTGGTTGATCCATTTGACAGGCCGATTCGGATCAGCTTTCTGGCTGATGATGTGGGGGCAAATAATGGGGATGTGGCAGCTGAGCTTACAACTGCTTAGCTGCTAATTCCTCCTGTATGGCTGAAGTGTTGCTTTAGAATGTGGCTGTTTCTTCCTTCTGAAGCTGCATCAATTCAAGTGGAGTAACTCAAGGCTTCTAGCCTGAGGTAACTGGAGCAGTGAAGACATGATTACAGGCCTGTCTGCTTGGGACACCTGCACTTTAATTTTCAGGTGCTTTGTGATATCAAAGCAACAGGACATTGCTAATATATACTATGGTGTAGTGATTCATGCTTTTTCGGTAATTGACATGAAACTTAATGGCAAGCTATGAGTTAGCAAGTAACTATTGTGGATAATAGTGCTATGTGAGTGTTGCAGAAATTGTAAACAAATCTGAAACTGAACATGAATTGAAGACTATTTGTTAGGTCCCAGTTCAATTGTTGGTCCAGGAGGGGTTCGTAATGAGTCCGAAGGTGTGATTAAGACACAAATGAGGTCAAATGCCATTTACTGTAACTGTTGGGTTCTTGCACTACTATATCTATAGTTCAGTGGTACTTAAATATTTTTCTTGGAAAAAATAGACAAAAATTATGTGTTACTTAGGGAAAAACAATTAGAAGAAAATGAGATCTTAAAACAAATAGATGTTGAACCTTAGAGGCTGACAGGCCAAGATCTTGGCAAGCCATAAAGTGGAGCAAACTTGAAAGGAAGCTGCTTTCACAGAGTTGGGGCGGTGGTTTTCAAATAGAGCTGACATACCTGTCTTCCAAGTGATTTTAGCTGCCACAGAAGATTATTTTTTAATACTAGTTATGAAATCACAGGTTTTGTGCAGCCCTTTTAGTGCAATGCTGTAACCGCTAAAAATATTGTTCACTCATAGATATAATTATGTCTATTCATAGAGAAAGAATGCTTACAGCTCTTGGATTTGAACTGCCCTGTTAATTTCTATGTGTTAATGCTGAATCTCAAGGTACCTGAATGTGGAGGATGCTGGGGATTGTCCTCCCCACTCATTCACAACATTATTGGAGGCTGTGGGCTCTGTCACCCTTTGTCTACGATGGATTTCAGCATATATAGAGTGAAGACATACTGACCTGAAAACTGAGAGACCCTGTCTTGCTGTTGGCAAGGGTGATGGTGAGCCCTGTATTTAACTCAGCTGAGAGTTCTGCAGTACTTGAGTACCCCTATAGAGTCCATAATCTGTCCTTTTATATGTCTAAATTGACAACACCATGAGAATTCTGTGAAGGAAAATTAGCAGGTAGTCTAAATTTATACCCCATAATTAAGAACAAAATTCATCTTTGTGTCAAACTGGATTTGCTCCCCATTTGATATCCGCTGGTTTAGAGAGAGTTGTGTCTCATTAATTGGTTGCATCAATGGCAAAAATGAGGAAGGAAGCAAAATCCAAGCTAACATGCTTTGCTGAGCTTGTTTTCTCAGGCCCTGTGCTGGTACTACTGGAGTTTGTAGTGAAGAATGTAGGAAGCAGCTGCAGGGATTTGAGTGGTGAGGAGAAGGCAATAGTGTTCAGCTGAAAAAGGTATCCTGTAAGGACCTTTCAGCTGACAGGAATGTCCATGTGTGAAACTGTTTGTGTTGATATCTGACTGGTAGGAGCTGTGGCATCAGATCTGTTGCCTGAGGAATACTCTCTGAAATAGGTTTCTTTCTGGGCATTTTCTCACTCTGTTCCCTGAAAGCACTGCTTTATAGAGAGCCTTTCTTTAAATACATGATTTCCAGGTGCTGAAGTAGGATATTGGAGCAGTGAGACACTTGCTTATTATGTGAGACAGTCAGTGGGGTTTGGAATATAGAAGACCTTAATATGTCAAAATGTTGCAACCCAGGTATTAGATTTGTTGCTGCTTCTGTGTTGCCAGATACAGTAGCAGTCTTCTTTATCATCAGTAGTTTGGGAGGAGTTGTCTTATTTTGTCCTAGTTCTGCCTTTTTTCTAATCCATCCCTTCTGATGTCATCTTTCCCACCTGACTGCTGTAGGCAGGCAGTCTGCACAAGAAAGGCATGGGAGGCACACACTGTGTGTGCATTATTCCAGCTACCAGTATCTGAGATGCTGGTGATTACCATCCTGGTAGGGGGTTCCAATATAAAAAGTGTAGAGAGACTCGTATGTCACAAAGGTATTTAGATAACAGGTACAGAAACATAAGTTATATCAGCAAAAGCAAAGGGTGAAATTCTGTGTCCCCTGTTACCCAGTGAATCAGGCTTCATGATCACAGCCTGCTATGAAATTAAGAAGGGAATCAGTGACATGAAGAGGTAGGTGACATAGGTGTAATGCCATCAAAAGACGTTTCTTTTTTGGAAGATTGAGATAAATTTATCATATTTTAAGATTAGTTTATTTAAGGAGTGAAACTGATTTGGAAATGTAGTATATCAGCAGAAAACAAAGGTGAACGGATTAGTAAATAACTGGGGTGAATAATGGAAAATAATTGTAACAGACTGCATAGTTCCAGTAATGTATTAATAATGTAATTCAATGTTAAAATTATGAATTGAATTCTAGCCTTCTCAACATCGATTCACACAGTATTGCCAAGTTTATTTTTTTGTAAGCTGCTTTCCAAGAAAAGTATAAATAATCCACATTTTGACTGGAAAAGCTTTTTAAAGTCTGTCTTTCTTTCCCAGAATCAGTAGCTGTTCTCTTTTCTTTCTATAACATTACTTGCTGTTCTGGATCAGTACTAGTATTCATCAACACTTATTTATATTACCATGTGGATTCTCTGGAAAATTTACCATCATGAAATGAAATATGAAGCTAGACCCCTCTCTCTTTTTAACACAATATATTAATGATGAAACATTAAGCAGTGAAAATAGTGCTGAAAGTTGTTTAAGCCAACAGCTGGATACCTTCAGAGGCAGGATTACATTGTTTTTTTTAAGATTTCTGGATAGATATTTATGGATGTACCATTTATAGTATACGTACAGTGAGCCCGACATGAATGCTTTGGATGTCTAATATGTGTGTGGGTCAGTTCTCCAGTACGTGCCCAGCCAGTCCAGCAGCCATTTCTGTGGCATTGCTGCATACCTACCGCTAGGCTGCAACAGTGTTCAAGGGTCTGAAAATCACAGAAAGGCTAACATCCACCCATTCTTCCTGGACAAAATTTCTAGGCAGAAAAATAGAAGAAATATAAAAAAAAAAAACTGAATTGCAGAACAAAGTTTAAAAGAAACAACAAAAACAACCCCCAAGCAACTTCCAAAAAGCCAAACCAATAAACCAAAAACCCCAAACCAACCAACCCTCAAACCAGACAACTAAACAAAAAACCAACAAAACCCCCCTCTGAATAATGCTATTTGGCTGTGTCCTGAATTACAGTGGAGTCCAAAAGAAGCCTTGCAGCTCGAGGGATGTCTGCAAATACAGCAGCACAGCTCACTAATGCAGTGTTCTTGATTTTTTGAGTGTTTGACTTTGTGTAACCCAAGTATTTTTTTTAAGTTGTTGAAATGCGTCGAATGATCTCTCTTCTTGCCGCCCGTCCCTGTTGGTTTGTCACCACTCCATGTCCCCAGCGCTGTGACTCACCCTGGAGGTGGCAGACAAACACCACGCCGGCTCGGCTGGAAGCCCAGCGAGGGGACAAGCAGCACGTAGGTACCTGGCAGCCACCCAGCAGAGAAAAAATGGCATGGCAGTAACTTCGGGTCTTTTTATGACTAGATGACTGGAATTTTTCCTGCCATGTTACTGTTTGACATCAGAGGTGGCTTTCTATGAATCTTACTCTGAGTCACAGCTTGCAACGATTAATCATTTTTAATGTATTTTAACTTTACCTTATTTTAGAAGAAGTCATGCACATCCTGGTTTTAAGGGTATTAATATTCAAAGGTAATAATAAGATCAGAAAAGTAGAAGCATATGGAAGGAAAATAAAGGCATCAAAGGATGATTGGAAATCAAAGGGAGAAACTTACCAGTATTTAGCAGAGCAGTCATCATCCAACAAACAAAAAGGAGAACAAAGTGAGGTGGGGCAGAACATACTTATTTGTAATTGGGATTGCATGCTTTTGCATACTGGTATTCAGCCTCATTTTTTCCCTAGTGTATGCTTTCTCTGGCTGCAGATACATACGCAAAGCTTTTTAAAAACATTGTGCTGATTGCAGTTATTTGTCACTTAGGATCAGTGACACAGAATTTAATGTTATTTGTGATTATCTGATAGCGCTGGAGTGCTTCCAAAAATGTTAGGGATTAACAGCAAATAAAAACTGGCTATCTAAGCATCATGTTGCTTGCATTCAAAATGCCTTCTACTTAGCTGAATAATCCAATAAATGTAAGATGGGGGTGTAAAAGTAAGTTTCTAAGACATTAGATGCCACTCATTTTCATAATGTTGCAATACACACACTCAGAACATCACGGGTTTCCACCTCAGGTTGTTTTGGTTAGAACTCTTGTTTTCTTAATTACAAGTTGTCCACGAATGAGGAAGTTCACCCTGCTGTCACAAATCCTACCTTCTCAAGTGCTGTGTTTGTGCAGCCTAGAGAAACAAGAAAGGTGGAACTGGCCAACCGGTCCACCTGTAATGGGGGTGGGGAGGTTGCTATGCAACTACAGTATTTGATGTTTTACTTGAAAGCTCAGCTCCAGGAAACAAGGGTTTGCATAAGAATCAATCAAACTTTATTTCTTTCCTCTAAGTTATTTTCTTTCTGTTATGAAACAAATCTTGTTTGTGTGATCCCAGTACATCACAAACTCTCAGAAACCTGGAAGCAATGTGAAAGAAACCAAAGTTTAGGGTTGTTCTAATATCTCCTTTTAAGGCAAGCTTGACTTACAAATCTTGGAAATGCTAGTACCCACGTGGTGCTGGAATAGGAATCATCCCCTCTTACCACATTTGTGATGTACAGCTTGATCCATAAAATATTCCTTGCCTCAGTTCATCATCAAAAACTATTGTGACTGTCCTGTGTATCCCACCTTAAGCTACACTTCTGTCTCTAATGCAGTTACTGTCAGAGTTTATAGTTATTAAAGTGTATTTTGAAGAGATAACTAATGTTTCTGACCTCAGTGCAAATCTCCAATATCAGTGATGTTAACTAGTCCAGGCTTAGACCTGCAAACTGCACTTGGAACAACAGCTCTCTTTGAGTTTAGTCCAGTGTAAATTTCCTTTAGCAGATTGTGTGCTCTTTGAATTAAGGATTATGTTCCTGTATTTATCTATAAAGCATCTGGGAGCCATGGTGATCAGATCAAATGAGCAGGCAGTTAAATTTGCATTTAATGTTAACTGACAATTTTTTCCACAAGAAGTTGGACTTCCTGTTAACAAAGCTATATTCTCTAGTAAAAACAGTCATTGCAAGTGTTAGTGTGTGCTATTTTTTAGTAAATTATTAGCAACAAAAAGGTAATGAAGTGCTTTGACATTCTTTCTCTTAGCTAAGCTTGTAGATAGATAGCAGTGAAGTTATTTCATTTGAGCCTCAGTCATGATACCTCAGCTCAACCACCACATGCCATAGTAGAATTTGCTTTGGTTTTGATTATCTAAAAGAGCTTTGAAATCTCAGTTAAAAGAAATGTCTTAGCCTAAATATAAGACAAAATATCCTTCATGTCAACAGTCTGAAAAGTATTGCCTATTCCATACAGATCTAATTATATATTGATTATAATTAAAGCTTGCATTACAGTTAATTTCATATTACATTTTT
>BJBW01005068.1:157928-176736 GCA_004320125.1 Scolopax mira
GGAATGACATGCTTATGTATTAGCTCTTGTTCCAAGTAGTAACTTTCCAAAGACTGTCTGGGGACAATTCCTGGGGAAAATTCCTCCCTGGTTATGGTGCACATTAACACATACTGTTTGTGAATTGCTATCGCTGTACAGTGAAGCAGTTAAAACCCTCAATGGTGAGCTGCCAGAGTGCCCATGAAGAAGTTCTTACTGTATATTACTATAATTTTAGTCGTATTTGTTTGTATGGCTATGTAAAATTACCCAAAACATAATGATCCTGCAATGACTTGACACAAAAATGACTACGCTGTGGATTTTCATTGTATTTGTTTGCTCCTTGACTAGAAATGATCTGCCTTTATTTCTTGTCATTAGGTCTTTCCGTTGCCAGTCTTTCTGCAGTCGTTTTTCCTGGTTTTGTTCCTGGAAGCAACAGCACAAGAGCTGCTGTGTGTCAGAAGCATGCATCATTCTGCTGTATGAAAAACAGAATTGCAATGCAAATTTGATCCAAAATGAATGAATCCCACAACTTTTCTTTTTTTTTTTCTTCTTTTCTGTAATTCATTAGAAAAGATGAGGGCAGGAGGATGTATGTATCCCAGCACAGTCTGGGAATGCCATCCACTCAAAGAGCAAGAAATGAGGCAGTATGTTATGGTCCTGTATGTCTCTGAACACAGAGCCAGGCAGCTCTGTTTGAGCGTTGGGGAGGTTGAGGGCACGGGCAGCAGCGTGGAGACCATCAACGTGGCGTGGTGTTATGGAGGGATGTCCAAGTCTTGTTGAAAAGGGCGCGATGACTGGCTGCTGGGTTCACATACTGAAGACAAACTTAGGGAGTAGGATAAGCTAACTGATGACAGTGTGCCTGTGTGATTAGACTGAGGGATGGTGTGTAATAGTGTCTCGTAAGTTATTTGCTTATCAAAGGATGGAATTGTGTTTAGAAAAGCTGAAAGACAGCAGGTTTGGCTGGTTGTGTTAGAGTAGTTAAAAGAACTGAATGTGTTGTGTATGTTATCTAGCTCAATGCCCTTTTTTTCAGTGGTATCTTTATCTGCCCACTTTGCTTTTTGTTTCTTCCTTTGTTGTATGACTCATTTTTATAATACCCTTTTGTTACCATTATCTGCCGGTTTTCATAATGAAACCTGTTCCTTTTGCTATTCTCCTTTTCAGGTCTGCTTTGAGATGTCGTGTTTATAAATTCATGATCTTTTCTGCACTTCTCTAGCAGAAGTTAGCTCTGTGTTAGTTACAGTGTTAAAGAACTGTGCCTAAGCTATTTACCAAATAATTATGTATCTCTTAATTTCTGAACATATTCAAGTCTGTAGGGGAAAGCACTGCTGTATGCACCAGAAAAGTGAAAACGCTCTAAGAAATATAAGTTAATACCAAGAAATAATGAGATTAAAATATTTAATATCTGTTTTAAATATAGTGGGAAATGACTCTTTCAAACTTTATCATGATTGTAAACATATTTACTCATCTTTTCAAAATCCTCAGAAAACCAATATGGATTAAGGACTGTTAAGGCTTGTTTTATCTCTTGCCTTTGTACTTAAAAGTTTGAGCATCTGTCATTAATACTCAAGCAGGAACTCTGCTATTCGAGATAACTAGTTAGATTAAATGCATTTTAAATGTCTATACAGCTTTTAAAAATGCCTACAGTTATATCTACATGCATATATAAAACTGAGGAAATAACTGCCATTTCTCTTTCCCAGCTGTATTTCATGAATACTGATTTTTGTATTTAACCCATATTAAGAAGGAGACCATATAGCACATGATGATAACAAGACAAACAAAGGCATTTATAAGACTCAGATGTAAGGTGTCATGGTGAAAAGGCAATTTCAGTCCTGAATACTTATAATTTTTTTCTAGATCTGTTTAAAATATTTCAGAATGCTAAAATACATTTTTATTCAGACAGGCCTTTTGTGCTGTTTGGGCTGATGCTGTTGTTTCAGTGTGCTCAGGGCATTGCTCGTACTAGTTCACAAAGTTATTTCTGTAGGAAAGAGTAATCACATACCCCCTTCCTTCTTTTTATCTAATTCTGTAAATAAAAAAATTTAAAATATGAAGCTTCAGAAGTAATTAATACAATATTCAAAGTGTCAAAGCCTGTCTCTCTGTATGAAGGGAATTCTTTCCTTCAAGCTGTAGGCCCTCTTGAACCAGCACTGACATTTACAATCAAATCCATTTCTATTTAAAGAGTAATTAATGCCTAAAATTGGAGTGTAATTTGAAAAATACTATAAAAATAAATGACAGACCTGGGGTCACCATAACTAAAGGCAGAAAAACTCCAAACCCACCATCTGGAGAGTCTGTGCTCTCCACATGGCTATTATTTCATACCCACTGTTGGACCTTTCTTTTGTTCTCCTTAGATTGTCCTTGGCTTTGGATTAAATTCTGATCCTAGAAAAGTTAATTGTAAAGCTCACAAAGATCCTACTAGTGGACTGCTTTAAAGAACCACTTGTGGTAATTTGCAGAGCTTTGGCTGCAAAATGTGGTTATAGAATATTTGAGGAGGCCGTTGTGTTCTGAATGCAATGCCGTTTTTCTGCACATCGGGTCTCTCAGATCCTATGGACTGTTGCATTTGTCCCCTAATTGCAAGAATGTCTTGTTGTCCCTAACAATTCCTATAAAATATGAAGAGGTGCTGTAGTTGTTCCAGAGCAAATTCTATTTTTGACACGTATTGACCCTCCAAATCCTTTTAGGAACTGGTTATTTTTGAATAAAATCACAAAATTGTGATTGAATTGGCTCTCTGGCCTGGGTCTTCTGCTTGTTTCCTGACTGGAAAAAAACAAACAACAGGGGGAGAAGGTGTTCTATCCAGACTGGTATGGCACCTCTTGGCTGTTTGAGTAGGGGGAGAAGTAAACAGCTTTTATAAACAAGTTGCCAACTACAAAAAAGCAAAAAGGTAAAACCAGAAGAAGATGTGCTAGCTTGTTTACCTCCTTACTTCTCAAACTTTCCCTACCAGCTTTTGAGAATCCTGTCGCATCCATCTTTTCTTCCCGACAGAACATTTGATTTAATAAATTGCATTCAGACAGGATTAAAAAAAAAAAAAGGTAGAAGATATTTAGGAAAAAGCTCCAAACCTAATACAGGTACTTTGGTTGTTTGTGTGGTATAATTTGTGCCAGTAACTGTGTCTGGCGCGGTGCCCTGCAAAGCACTGGGGTTTGCATGTGTCACGAGTGACACAGTCTACTTCAGATTGTCTTTGTAAATGTCAAGGTAAGAAATAAGCAGTGTCCTCCCAACACAGCACTGAGGGAGGTTTACGACTGCAGAGTACGTGCCATGGTACTCGTTAAATTGTGCCCTGGTTTCCTCAAGTATGTCGGAGTTGTTACTGAGGCGACCCAAGGACTGCTCTGCAGCTCCCGCAAGAACGAGTCACTGGGGTGTGCCAGGCATCTGCATACACAGTGGCTCTGCATTGAATATTGGCTTTTCTTTCTTATTATTTGAAGTTAAGCAGCTGAGAAAACCAAATGGGGGTGGAAATGGTTAACCTAAAAAGAGTGCTTAAAGTTTTTTTAAATATTTATTTGGATTTTATGTTACTTTTCTGTGCCTTGCTTTGTGTAGGAGAGACTGGAAATGCTGCACATCAGCTGACTTCAGCCTGCATGAAGCTGCTGGGTGAGCGGCTTTACCAAATGGCAGTCTTCTCACCTGTCAAGTCTGGCACTAAAGCTTAAACAGACTCATTCCCAAGTTGGACTGAGAAGAGTAATTTCTCTAGTTTATACAGAGGAATTTCTCCTTGGAGCACCAGTGTTTTGCCAGTGCTAGCCACACGGAGGTGTGAAGCAACTCAACGAAGGATACAACTATGTTGTTCTAACCAGGCGTGGTTGTAGTAGTTGAAATGATCTGCTGAAGTCACAGCTTTTACATTTGGCTAGAAATAGATAAGAAGCAGAAACCTTTTCAATTAGCCCCAAATGAAAGGACGATCCTTAGACACGGGCAGCAGACAGTTCTCTCATATTAAGTCATAAGTTGCATATAGTTGTTTGTTTAACCTTTTGGGCTTTTTGTGTCCGTAGAGCAGACTTAATACACCTGAAAATAGTAAGTCTGAGGTTTATGTATTTGTCTTTTAAAGCACATTTAAATCACATTTTAAAGCATGTGTGTATATTTATATATGTATGTATAAAAATATGTATACAAATATATATGACAGACCCCTTTAACAGTAATCCTTGACCCATTCATTTGCATCGTGCACAGCTGACTACCATTTATCTGCTATGTTTCCTGGAGTAAATTTTGTATGTTAATATCCCTGTTGGTTTTGCTGGTAGGATGGGCAGAGACTGTAACTGGAATTACAAGGCATTGACAGGCTTCCAGTGTATACCATCTCTTGGGGAAAAAGCTCTTTACTCCTATCCTTCCTTGAAGGAGGGTACATGGTGGCTTCCTTTTGAAAATCCTTCTGAAAGCATAAAAGGGAAGTGAGCCTTGCAAGCTGTTGCCTAATACAGGTATACTTCCAGGTGTGTTTTCTGCTCAAATCCTGTGTTCTGGAGCATCTGTATTTGTTGCTGAATCTTCTGATAACGGCAACCTCAGGCAGGTAATGTGAGATCTTCATATAGGGGTGCTTGTTGGGGTAGCTAATTTCAAAATTACTTGTTTTGGCAAACTACTGTATATTGCCTTACACTTGTTCCATAGGTGCCTCAAAGGAATCCCAGAAATGAAAGCTTCCTTTGGAATGCACCTAGGTTTTTGTTAGTAGGATGTGGAAGAGTTTTAGAGTAGCTTAATTTGCCGTGGTGATGAAGTATGAGGGCATATACGAATTTAAGACCATCTTGAAAGACCTGGGTGGAGGCGTATTTCAGTGAGTGTTTTGGCTGTGGTTTAAATACCAGTTAGGAAGGGACTCCATCCTAGGCTACTCTTCTACCTGCTGCTGGGTTTCCTTGCCACCTTAGTCAGGTAGCCAGGTGATAAGATGGCATGTAGGCACTCTGAATGCAAAATCAGGATTAAAAAATGAAAGAAATGTTGAAGCACGGGAAGCTCTAGAGAGAGGAGAAATCACCCTAAAGACTCTGAATTACTTGATGATTTTAAGCTTAATTAAGCTAAAAATTCTGTTCATCATCATAAATGTATGTTTAAAGTACTGAAACCAAAAGAGTGTCAGGATACTAACACATGTGGCAGCATTCTTGTGTCTAAAAAGGTTAGTCAGAAACAAAATATAATCTACTCAAAACACATGCAGAAAGGGGGGGGGGGGGAAGGAGGGGTAAGAATGAGGGCTTCATCTTAGTGGGGTGTCCAAGGCAAGCATCCATATCTACTGAATGATTTCTGCATGGGCTGCTTCATCCAGTGAGCTCTGTGCACAGGTTTTATCATACCAGCATGTAGGTACAGGAGAAAGATTAGATCTGAAAAACAAGTTTTGAAATAATTGCTTTAGAGCAATTTTGAAAGATTTCTTTTTCCTTCTGTTCAACCATGAAATGGAAGTGTCCTGCTGATGGCTCCAGCATACTTTTTAATTGAATAATTAACATGGATAATAGGTATTCAGCAGCGGTTTTGTTGGTGATCACTGCATTTACTAATCTCCCAGAAGGTGGGATGATTTACAATCTTTTAATGCCCCAAAATAGAAGATAATTAGAACCCTCCACACACAACTTCAAATAGAATTGAGTAGAAATTCTGAAGGGGAAAAATAAGAAAATTGAGGGAGCTTGAGGGGAAAAAATAGAGGAGGGAGGGAAGAAAATAATACTCCCAAATACTAGTAATAGTAAGGATACTTATAAATTACATTTTAAGTATTTGCAGTTTTCTTTGCTACACTTTGCAAATGATCAAGACTTTTTTCAGAAAAATCCTCTCTCTGCACTAGTTTCTGAGCAGGGCATTGCTCACAAAAGCCACATGGCCACTCTGTGATGGGTCTTGGGAGAGATTCAGAGTGTTTGATAGAGTGGGTGCTGTACTAGTCAGCTGCTGAAAATTCCATATGTAGTAACTATCTGGTGAGCTGTGTCACGGTGAGAGGAAACTGTAAGGGTTTATGTAGTGAGGGTTAGCTCATCGAATCAATGATGCTTCAGTCCTGAAGAAAGTCTAATGAGCAAATATACATCCTGGGTGTACTGCATCACACATCTATTAGTGGTGACTAGGAGCTATAGGCTCCAGAGCCACGCTAACATCAAAGTTGCACAGTTTAGGTTAATCTGCCTTTCTTTGCAGTAAAGCAGTAGCTGTAGACCACTACTTACGTTCTGTGTATCACTTACTACGTATCACTTACAGTCACTTGACAACAGGGGGGCTGCTGGTTGCCACTGGAATTAATTCTCACAGTAATGAAGAACTAATACAACTCTAACCACTTTCTTTCCCAAGTGCAAGAGGTATTCTTTTAGCATTAACTTTTCCTCTTCTGGAGGGAGTGGAAAAAGAAACTGCAGGTGACAGATGTTAGTTCTATCATTTACTTGACTAGATGAAGACAGTCCTATTGAGAGTATATTGAGAGCATATGAGCAACAGGGTAAGAAGTGAGTAATTTTATTTCCAGTGTCCATAAAACAAGGCTATTAATGAACCTGGTATAAGTAGTACTTTTTTTATAGAGTATACTTCTTGAGACTTCACTATTCACTCAAAGAACTTATGGTCAAGTTCACTTTGGCACAAACAGGACAGGGCTGGATTTTTCTACACTGTGTTTCTCTGTCAAATTCTGTCTCCTAAAATACATGAGTGTGCATTTGAAACATTATTTGCAGGTTTTGAAAAAAAGACAAACATTACTTGCCATTTCGGAATGGCCCTTGGTGTGTGGCAAAAATCAGTCATACTGGGAATCTCTAGAGAAGTCTTGTTTGCTCTTGTAGAAATTAAGTCCAAAATAATGACAAATGGGTACATAATGACATATATCTGCACCACTGTATCATGATGGCTTGGTAGCCTTTCTGAGTATTCCCAGTACCTGAACAGCAGAAACACTTTTGAGGAAAAATTGGACTGTGTCTTTTGGGATTGTCCTTGCCCCTAGCAAGTAGTACTGTTTTCTGTCTTGTATGAGTACTCTTCAGCAGACAAATCAATAACAAAATAAAGCAGAAGTAGCTTAACAGAAAGAAAAATGGATTTGGAGCACTGCTTTCAATGAGAGGCCAAACTCTGCCCTGATTTTGTGTATTGGGTGGTACCAGGAGCATCATGTACCCATATCCTTCCTTCCAAAATCATAATCCTGTAATAGATGGTTTTGAACCTGAATTTTAAATTTCAGGTTTGTGTAAACTAAGTGGTGCAGCCATATCACTAGCTCTGAATTCACTTTGGGTGGCTCTGTGCTCTAAAACTTTATTAATTTAGTGCTTTGAGGTACAAATGTGATCAGAGAACACACTGTAAATATTAATAAAACTGTAGTGCATCAACATCCAGATGAATTAGGAAACACGTGTACAATTCAATGCATTCAGTTTTAAAATAGAGAATGGATAGTGCCTGTATTATTTCACATAATCCAAAGATTGGTTGTTGATTAGTAATTAAAAGTTGCATTCTGTGTATACAAAGCTGTGGAAATAATTGTATTCTCTCTGATTTCAAAGATACTCTTAATATACTTGAGAGTATTGTTTGTTCGTGTGCTGGTAGAATTACTGGAAATTCGAATCTGTGCTGGGGCACCAGAATTCACTTTTTGTTGCAGTTGCATGTCACTCTTTTTTACGGATGACAGTCTTTGCACTTTTTAGCTAAGTATTAATATGTTGAGCAACTTGGGATTTAAGAAAATATTTTTTTGTGTACATTTAATCTGTTTTGATTTTCATAAACCTGCATGTCACTTGCAGGGTGTATTATAGGATCGATTGATGGAATGACACTGAATTATGATCTGCTATCTGACCTGGCTTCATTACCCCACTGCCTTACTACTTTCCATGCAAAATTTTTGAATTGTTTGCACTAAAAGGTAATGCTATCCTCTCATTTGCATATGCCAAACATGATGCTTAAGTGCTTGTGAGAGAAAACTCTCTGTATGCATCCCAAGTATGAGCGTGCCCTGGGCTGCAACAAAGGGAAAGGAGGTCGGGCTGTGAATTGTCTCATCCCCCAGCTCTGTTAGCAAAGTGAAAGAAGTAAGGTGGTGGGAAGCTGCTGCTTCTCTTCTCCTGTGATTGGAGAAAAATTCCCTGTGCTTTGTTGAACTGTCCCTGACTTGAAAGAGAACGGGGGAAAAAACTCATCCTTGTAAGTGTTGGTAGACACTTCATAGTGGTGCTGCTTTTTTACTTTGACTTTATTTCTGGTGAATTATTACTTTCTGGCAATATGTGTTAGTTTGTGCTGCTAGCAAGTGTTGGCGGTGATAATTGGCATATAAAAATGAGAAGTAGCTTATTTGTATCAGGTGCAATTTAAATTGCCTGGATTATTCAAAGAAAAGTCAGAGTACAAGTGCTAATATGCCATTAGAGACTTTACTTGCCATTAACTTTTGATACCACCTTCCACTTTCAAATAACAAAATTCAAGCTAATATAATTGGTATTAAATGTTTTGTGCTTTTCAGTTTCCCTGGTTTGTTCTGTATTTTTGTATAAGATTCGTATAAAGAAAAATCTATTTTGAAAGCTTTTTGAGAACTCTTTGTATTCCATCTGGCACGAAGAGCATTTCTAGAGGGGAGGGGAAAGAAACAGAGTACTGTCTGAGGTAAATTTGATAGTAGAAGATGGGATAAAACAAGAGGCACTTAGACTAATTTAATTAATGCCATGGTGAATTTAAGAATATGCTGTCCTCTACAAGCATAAACATAGATCAGTAGCTGAATTAAGGAAGCAGTATTAGACTGCACCTGTTGGGTTTCAAACTGAATTCAGACCTTGTTTCAGTATTGCAGTTGGGACTGGCAGTTGCTGAAGGGATTAAATTATTTAAAGCCTTCAGCTGGCTAGTGTAGGCTAGCAGTAGCTTATAAAACACTTAATCTATTTTTTTAATCTCTTCATATGTTTGCTTTACTTAGACAGTAAAACTATACATGACACACACCTGCTACATTCTGGAGCTTCTTTGTCGGAGATTTTAAATTTATCAATTAGAGCAGCCTTTAAACTGTAACCATTTGCGTCTCTTTGACAATACACCTCTTGTTAGCCTCTATGTTTTCTTTGAACTCAAAACCCAACATGAAGTATGCAGACATGAAGTTTGTCTTCCACAATTTCTCTTTAAAAAAGAGGTTCCCTTCTAAAGGCAAATGTTGCTGTCCAAATAATTAGTGTTCACTGTTACTGTTTTGTACCAGAGTGTTTGTGATTTTAAAAAAGAGGCAAATTCCAAACAGTTTGGAGCTCTGGAACTATTTTTGCAGTGCATTAGCCAACTGGTTACACAGTAGTGCAGTAAACCAATTCAAAAATAGGTAATACTGTTTAGCTTGTTACATGATATGTCACTTCTTTCTAGAAAGAGTAAGTAATGAGTAGTTACAATATGGATTGGACAGAAAAGCAATCTGGATAGCTGTGCAACACAGGATTAATTAGGTAAATCCTCTTAGATTTGATTAGCCATTGCTTAGATCTACAGTTTATTTTGTAATTGATTGTTCCATTAAGGTCTTCTTTCTGTCAAAGTTTATTACTCTGGTTTCATACATTTTGTATCATACCTTTTTTGTGTCAATGTCAATTGCCACTGAATTAGCTTACAACTGTCCAAATAATAAGCAGAGTAACACCTGGAGTCAATTCAAATCAATGTTGGCATTCTCTGAAGAGTCTTTTAGATAATAAACTTTTTATATGGATAATTTCTGTTTTGTTGAGCACATGATGTGTTACATCTTTTTACTTTGGCCTTCAGTGTTAAGTTACAGGACAAGTTGGAATATATATCTGCTAACAAGGATGAATAAATGCTTATTCATGGAGATGAGATGGTTCCTGCAGTATGTTTTTCATAAGAAGTGTGTGGTGGTGATATTTCTGGCCAACCTTTCATTTTCTACTTATTTTTCATTACATTACAAAACTGTGATTTTTATTTCTGTAAAATGAGTTTTTGTAGTACCATCAGTACAAAATAACTCAGCCAGTTGATCTACTCTAGAGGTTATTTTATTATGTATAGCATAAACTTGAAAAATTCAAAGTACATATGTTGAAGTCATTTCACTAATTAGTGTTCCTTATCTCAAACTTTATTTTTTAGCTAGAGAAGATGCCATACTTCAGGAATAAGAAAGGAAAAAAAAAAAAAGAGGAGAAATAAAAATTCTTACTAGAAATAAAAACTCTTATTCCCCCCCCCCCCCAAAAAAAAAAAACCAACCCCAAAACTCCCCAAAAAACTACAGAAGCTAACAAACAGAACTTCAGGACTATAACTAGGTGGCTCAGCCAACGGGGGGAGGGAAATATGGAAAGGCATGGGAGGAATTGTGCATTTCAGTGGGTGGTAATCAGAGTTTCATCAGTGCTGGGATTTCATACTGTCATACAATGCTTTGTACATGTCAGGGCAAGGCTTCATGTTGTATATGATACATGTAGCATGAAATCTGGAAGAACGGTGTCTCTGTTTTCACTACTGCTGCAGTGCAATTTGTTAGTTAGAATTTATTGCAATATTTGTTCAAGAGTCATCTAAGTGGTGTTTGTTCTATAAGCAGATATTACCTCTGACCTAGGAAACTTATCATCCTCAACTATGATTCATCCAATATGATCTATAAAAGTGAATTGGGTTAGCTGCTGTTATGTCCCCAGACCAAACCAAAATAAAACTTAATTTTAATAGAAATTTAACTCTGAGAATACAATGCCCTTTAATAGAAAATCACTTTAATATCGGAGTTGTTTCTAAAACCTGCAGGAAAAGACAAACCAGAATGCTACTTGGAAAAGTGGGGAATGCAGAAGATTAAATGTTACCTTTATAGCCTTCCCATTCCTGAAACGAAAGCGGGAGCCGGGTTGGTGTCTGTGAAAGATGAGAATGATTCTGCTTCTGTCTGACAGCCCCCTCTGGGACCATTCTGTGGGCTTGGAGTACGGTGTGTGCCCTGGCACACCTCTGCGCCGGAGGCTGTGGTGGCAGTGGCTGGCACAAAACTGCACTGTCAAAACCTGCCTTCCCGGAGTCAGTCAGAATTACGACATGCTGGGAGACAGGGAAAGGGTCTTAACCTTGGAGTGTGCAGGAGGGAGAGCTCTGGAAGTGGAAAAATAATCATGCAGCCCAGGAGAAGCGTGCCCTTAGTAACAGGATAAAAAATAATTAAATGCGATTAACAATCTTGAATTTCTACAGTGTTGGCTGAGCTAAATGTAAAGTTTAATATCATCTCGTTCAAAGAAAATCTAAGCTTGACTGGTACAGCTGACTCTGTGCTTCCTGACAGGCCACTACACACCACTGTGTTTTCCCTTAACTGGAAAGTGAATTTACTGTAATGCTTTCTGGTGGGGAATAAAATGTCACTATTTTTCCACTGTCTCTTTTTGATGCCTTGGCTGGTTTTCAGTCCTGGTGTGTTGCTGGACCATCAGGGACGTAAAGAAACACCACGGCTTCTGTGGATCCATCCATGAAGATTGAAATGACTTCAGTGAGAGGAAATGCTGCAGGTGACTGCAAAATCCTACGCCACACGCTGCGCATTCCACCACCAAAGCGGACTGCTTGAAAAACATTGAAAAGTCTTCAGCAAAAAGGTACAATTCCTAGCCACCAGCTTACTGATAGGAAGATTCTGTGGAGACAGAGATGAGTTTAAGCTCCAGATCATGAGTATTTCCCTTTCTGTTTGTTTTCTAGATGATGGTGGGGTGCAGCTCCCCACACCCACTGCTGTTGGTGGGGGTCATTCCCAGCCTCCTAAGAAGCATTTCAGATAACTGCCTGGCATAAGGAATAGCTGATTGGCAGCAACCACAGTGTTTCCAAGCCACTGCTGGTCAGAAACTGGTATTGAAGTATTGTCAGTCAGCACTCCCTGCTGTGGGATGAGAGGTACCGGTGAGACAGACTTATTTCAAGCCCTTTAAAAATAGGGGAGTGACTGTAAATGTAAAAGAGGAAAAAGTTTGTGGTTTTTTTGTCCTTTTTTTTCCCCATTTTTTCTTTTTTTTAAAAACACAACCGAAACATAAACCAAACCACACAATTTGCAATACCAGCACATTCCCGATGCCAGGGATAGGATTACATTTGTAAGGTTCTTTCACAGAATAAAATATTAGGAGATTCTTTTATTTTGATTAGCACCTAGATTAGGTTCAAGTTTTGCAATATTTACCATTCTTTTCTGGGAAATACTGATTAAACTTGGTAAGGATTCATGAAAGTGTAGTGAATTTGTAGATGTCTGTCTATAGACATTAACTAATGTCAACATATTGCAATGTAATCAAACTGTTTCATTTAAATCATGTTGTTTTTTCCAATATACATCAGCTCAATCTCTTCTGGTGGCTGTCTTGATATGTCTTAGGCAGAAGAATTTTCTACAGATGTCTAATGCAAACCTTTTAGGAAATGTGTTAACTATGTCATTTCTAGGTAGCTATTAGCATCAAGTAAGCAAGATCCAGTATACAGAGGACCACAGAGAGACAAAATTATTTTAAGCTGTCCAGGGAAAAAAAAAGTGGACTTTTCATTGTGATTTGTGGTGTGAGTTTTCTGTGGACTGAAATTATTTTTAAGGAACATTCGATATATTCCCTGCCACAGTTTACTTTTAATGGTAAAATATATGCTTTGAAGTTCAGATAAAATAATTCTCTGAGCTAATATTGATTTAGGATTAGAGTGACAAATAGATTTTACTTTCTCATGTTAAACTAATTCCAAGCTAAGATTTAAATTAAAAGGTTAGAAAGAGGTCTCAAAAATAAATCACTTTGGAAGGCTCACAACTTCATTGTTGTTTGTCTAATAAGGGTAAACTTTTAAAACTATGCTCTGAAAAGAAACTAAATGAAAATAATTGCTCAGAAAGGAGCTTTGCTAAAGATGTTTCAATGAGTAAGTTTGATTCCAGAGTTGCTTAGTGAGGGTAATAAGGTACAAAAGGTAATATGAAATCATTGTAAATAAGGTAAACGCAGTTGATGCTAGAAATGACAGAATTGAGTTCTGCTTGAACAGGAGGCATTTCTGAGGCTACTGTTGAAAGAGAAGTCTACTGAAATGAAAGGGGAAAAGGATAAATGTCCAGGTTGCTGCAATCGGGATACTCCATCCCTGAGCATAAATACAGCTAGGAGCTGATTTTTTTTCTTAGGTACATAAAGCAAATCAGTTAAGGGACATGAGTTTACCAGTTCATTTTTAAGCACCACTTAGTGCAAAGGCTACAGACAGTAATTAAGCGCCTTATACTAAGAAGTACTCTGTTAAACAACTAGATAACTAGGCAATTTCCTGTTATATTTTTAATTAAAGATAATATTTTGAGCTTGGAACAGAGATGTGAGAAAGTTAAAGAAGTAATTATTAAATTAAACTAGTGCTTTTCAGTATCATCTGCTGAGTGGAATGCTATTCGGGCTTAAAAGCCTCGTATGAGCAGCTAAAGCAATCTTTCACATGGTAATAGATACAACTATTTAATAAAAAATGAATTAAGAGCTACTCATACCCTGCTGTGAAACAGTTACTAGTTTGTAGTGTAATACATGAATTTGCATCTGCTAAAGAAATGCATTTAAATGGTAAAAAATGTTTGACAACTGATATTTACATTTCATGCATTAAAACAAAAATATTTCTACCGCTTTTAAATTCACAAGTAAATAGCTGTCATTATGCCAGGCTATAAAAAGCTGATTTCTGTGTCTTTATGGCATTAATGTTGAATGGAACTACACCAACAATCCAGCTGGTTTTTTTGGTTGTGGTATTTTTACTTTTCTCAGTAAATTTTGATCTTTTGAGGGTAGGTTGATGTGGAACCAGTGCTTGAAGAAATGGTAAAGTATCCGAGTAAAATCTTGATCTCGCCCGTGTCAGTGATGTACTTCTTGGAGATTTTAGCAAGACTGGTATTATATTTCCTGGGCTTTCCATGGTATGCGCATTTTTCTCTTTCAGGAGAGGGAAATTGTTGGCAGCCCTACAATAATGGGTAGCAGTGGCCTTGGCAAACTTTCTTCCTTCAGGAAATAAGGACTCCTGAGGCTGGTGGGCAGCTGGTGCACTGAGATGACTCTGCCTATAGTGCTGGCCAACATTGTCTCCTTTTTCCATGTATACTACCTCCTTTTTTTATCTGAATCCATCTGTTGTCTCTTGTCTGATACTTAGATAGCAAGCTCTGTAAAATTTAATTCCGAAGCCATCATTTTGTTTTATAATTTAGGTGACTCTTGACCATGAAATTCTGGTCCATAATTTGGGCTACTCTGCTAATATTACTGTCTCTGTATCTATTAAAATTAATACTAATATTCTGTGTATTTCCACTAACTCCTGCTAACTAGAAATTTAATTCAAGCATCATGTGATTATGATTGAGTTTTATGTAGTAGTTATAGCACACAAAGCACCAGGAGCTATTTGAATGAAAACGGAACTTTTTACTGTTATTCCAGCATTGATCTTAATAACTGTATACGTAAGAAACTTGATAAATAAAATATTAAATGTGCAAATTTTTTTCAGTAATCAATAAGCATCTGGAGCCATAGTCATCCTAGAAATAACTTTACTGACCACAACGGATTTGCACGAGGAATTGATTTAGCCAGCATGGCTTGTGTTGTGCATAACTGTCCATTAACTTCCTTTCTATAGTCAGAAGTTAGAAATTTTGTGGCCAGCCCTGATGTTGCTGATCCCCTGGCCTGTTCCTGAACATATCATGATTAACAGCTAGTCGTGCAGCTGGTGGTAATAATCATATTGTGTGATTCACAGGTACCAAGAAGCAGGAAACTCGGTGAGGTGTAGAGAGGAGAGCAAAACTAATAACAGATCTACTTAGAGGATGTAGTGTAGGATGTGGTACCCTGTGTGTGATGCCCACTGCTGTTGCCATGGAGACCATGCTAAACGCAGACCTTCTGTCTGCCTAGGACCTCTGTCCTGTGGGGAAACCTGCAGGATTTCTCTCCAAGTAATGATTCCGCTTCCACAATCTGGGCTGCTGCTTCCTAGGGCCTGTGCATGTCCTTTCCCTCTTTTGTCATCTCTGTTTAAGTGTAAGTGGTAAACAAGTGAATAAACCCAGATCTAAGACTGCCTATACATGTGTACACTAAGCACTTACAGCTCAAAAACAAATACCTTAAAACACATTCAAGGAATTAAATGGTGTTGCTTTTACCATATGGAAAGGCTGGTTGAAAAGTCCATACCTGTTGATTAAGTAGTGCATTTTTCATGCCTTAATTGTGGGGTGTTTCAGTCTCTGCCCTGGCACTTGCCTTTTTAGCTATAACTTGAGCTGCTTTTAGGCATTTTTGTGAAACATGAACGATAGATGATATATTACATCACAGGATGCACTTTTTAGCACATTTTGAGATACTATGCTGAATAAGAACTATAGATTACTGTTTTTCCCATTTATGAAATTGAGCAATAAATCAAATTGAGTAACAAAGCATATTTTTAATTAAAAGATCTGGCTATGCAGATTTCAATTTATTTTTAAATTTTTATAAAACACACATAGAAAAACAAGTCTACAAAGGTGCTTTTTGTCACTGAAGTAAGAAAAGGGTAAATTAGTTTACACCTATTAAATTGTATTTGTCTGGAATAGCTGTACACCTTTTCAAAATATGGCACAAGATGTATGAATGGAAGTACTTTAATCCCTGGCCAATGTAGTATTTATGTAATGGATGTAAATCTGAAAATGGTCTTGAAGTTCAGTGCACATATTATAACTGTAGAAATTGTGTTTTCTAAGTCACAAGTATAGTGTTGTCAAAAATAACATGTTTTCTGTTTTCTTGAGATCTTTAGTCTTCTTTAAATAGCATCTGAGACTGATGCTGTGGTCCTTTTCTCGTGCCTCTGTGTCCTGATGGTGATTCTTTCATAACTTGTCATCCCTTGCAAGAAAACCAACAGCAAGATCATTTCATTGTTTTTTTTCAAAATCCTGAAGAGAATCTGAATGTACTTTTGAATGTACACGTTCAGTAAAATCTCATCATGACCTAGCAGGGCTCAGTCTTGTCTGTGTGGCAATAACATTCGGTGCTTTGTAGTCTCTGTTCCTTCATTTTCTCACCTGTTGTATCTCATTGCTGTTCATTTTAGTGTTGAGCATGACACGATGTCTCTGACCATGGTTTTATTTATAGGTACAGATTTGCCATTATCCTTTCCACTTCTGCTCTGTTTTCTTCTTTTAAACTTCAGATCATATATGTTGTATGGGTTGTACTTTCTGTTCCAATAATAGAGTGGTAATTATATCAAAGATGATAAAGCCAGAAAACCAATCTGATTTCCTGTCTGCCTTCACCCTGAATCTAATTAAAATGTTACAATGGGTAGACATGTCGTCTTCAAAAACTGATGTTGTGATATTTTAGTGTATTTTACATGTTTGTTGTTTAATAAAAGTCTCTGTAATCTTAATCAGCTTAAGTATGTCTTGCTAAAATCAGTATGTTAAGAAAAGCAGCAAATGAAAATATTTATTAACCTTTTCCTATGATAAAATGCTGATAAAATTTAAAATGTTACAGGCTAAAGCACCGCCAGCACCAACTGCACAGGCAGTTGGCTGAGTAGAAATGTTACCTTATCTTCCCCTTCATTGTTTGAAGAGAGATTGCTTGGAGGTTACGGTCCTTTGTGGACCATAGTGACGGTCTGGTGCTATTGTTCTTGTGATGTGATACTTTCTGCCAAGTGTCTCATTACTAGGAGTGGACACGGTGTGTTTCACTCGGTCAAAACAATTCATTAAACTGCTGCTGAGCGTCACGTTTTTCTTTGGAACAGATTTGGGCTGTTACTGGGTTGGAACAGAAAAATAAGCACAAGTTAGTTCTGCAACATATTGAAAAATTCATTAGAATATTTATATCTCGGAATAAACATTTTATAGGGAAATATGTTCCTTGCTACAGAAGGAAATGGTTTTTTCTTTATAATGGTTTGATCTGGTTTCATAACTCATGTAATTAAAACGTGCCTTTTCTGTTGCTCATTCTAAGAGGAGAGTCTCTAATGTGGTAATTTAAATCTTTAGAAGATATTTTTAACTGGTATTTCATTAATGATGTCTCATGGGGGGAAAACAAGGAAGACTTTAAGAGACCTGCTTTTAAAAAATAGGAAAACACATGGATAAGCTTAAAACCATTAAGGGAGGGTAGTAGGTGAACACTTGCAAGCATCTGCCACATGGAAATTGACTTGGGTAAAACTGCTTCTCAAGAAGGATTTGGGCCACAGACAGATTAGTAACAGAACCTTACACCAGTGCAACAAAAAGTTTTCTCTTTGTTTTGTGTGGTTTTTTTTTTTTTTTTCGGTTTTAATGTGGTTGGACTCTGGCTGCTGGTAGCAAAGCCCTGGCTCAGTCCTCCAGTGCTTTCACAGGGGGTTGGAGGGACCCAGATAATGAGGTCTTCTCCAGTGTAGTTCTAAAATAGGCTTGGATGCAATTCAGTGCCTTCCAGAGTCAACCTAGGCTTCACCCCTGTCTGCTGTGGTTTGTGGGGGAGAGTGATATATTCTCCATTAAGATAAAACTTCTTATCTTTGCTGTGATAAAACATCACCCTAAACTAGGAGTCAGACTGTTTACTTTAAAAGGTTTTGGAATATGTCCCAAAAGCACAATCCCAGAAATCTTTATCCAAGTAAATAGTTTTCCTGGATTCAGTACACCTGCTAATAAGCAACTACTCACTTGAGTAATGCAGGATTATGTTTTAATTCTGTAATTTGGCTGCCCGCTTATGTTTAATGACATTTATTTGTAGAAATGATGCATTTTGGAAAGTGAGGTCAGCTGGAACATTTGTGGTGTTCATCTGTCTACAACCCTTGATCTTGCAATGTATCAGTCACTAAAAAAAGAAAGGATTACGCAAATGTAAAAATGAAATGGTTGGTAATATTAGTGGACGGTACCCTATGAATATTCTCAAGTATAGAGTGTAGAAAGGATGCTCATTTCAAGCAGTAAAACTACTATGCTTTCTGTTAAAGGTTTTACAAACTAGCACCATATTATTAGAATTTTAGTGTGAAATAAGTTTTTTTTATTTTCAAAAATAATTTATTTCCTCCATTGAAAAAGTGTTGCAATATATTTTTAACTTTTTATGTTAAGCAAAAATAATTTTTTCCAATGTTTTCATATTATTAATTTGGTAGCTCTTATTCTTACTACTCGGCTCCAAAATTAAGTGTAGTTTAAATGCCAGCAATTTTAAAACTTCATTCTTTTTCTAATCTTCCAGTATGATTCTGTGTTATAATTCTTAGCTTTCATTGATTGCCTTGGATGTTATCTTTCTCAGATTATATCATATTCACACAGATTTTTTTTTTTGTGTAGTAACCTGATATTTTAAAATATTTATCCCTGCCATGTGCCTGAAAAGTAGAAACACACTGGATATTTGTATACATTTAACATTTGTTAATCCTAACAATCACTTTGAAATATTTTCCTGTTGGGAGGTATGGTTTAGTGATAGTGATCCTCATTTTTTGTTGTGTGGGTGTCTATTTTTGT
>BJBW01005068.1:176872-211236 GCA_004320125.1 Scolopax mira
TCATGATACATTTCATGAAGAGATAACCTTTCTTGGGTATCTTCTAATTTTTGTAGCTCTTACAAAGAGGAAAAACAGACTAAAAAATGAAAATAAAGACTGAAAAATGAAATATCATGATACATTTTCATTTACGTGGTCCAGTAAAGATGTTTAAACCACCCTGTAGAGTATCCTGCTACTCTAACTCTTTATGGTCCTCTAAATATGAACAAGAACTTAGTACAGTTTAAGACACAGTGATGAAGCATCTGACAAATCTACACCTATTGATGTAATACGAGCAGAAGCAGAGAAAAAAAAAACATTCCTTATTCCTTAACAAAATAATCTCTGGCAATTGGCAGGGTGACTTTTTTTTTTTAAATATAGTTGTCCCAGTTGGTGGTTTCAACAACTGTGGCACTTAAAAGAAAAATAAAGTTGAAAACAAATAATTATTAAAAAAAAAAAAGTTGTGCAAATCCTAATTTGAAGTTGTAATTATTTATGTTATTTCAAGATTAACCCGTGATGTTTTTCCATGTCTGTGTTTATTCTGCTGCTTGATACATAAAATGTAGTCACGTTGCCTTTCTGTGATGTGAAAAATGAGGTGATTAGTGTTTTAGTTTGCATGAGGTGTATGTTTCTGAAGAGAACCTCTTGTTAATCCTAATTTACTGTGCTTTTGTTGCATTGCAGAACAACCTGGGAAAGAGCAAACTTTATTCCTTTGGGCTGAAGCTAAACCAGAAGATATGGTCCGACCATGAGTGGATGGTAGTATTCATTTAGTGTGGATAGCGGGTCCTCAGCACCAACTCTTCAAATCCTCTTCGTTTGGGTTGCATTGGAGGAAACATCAGAGGTTTCCTGCAGTTTGTTTTAATTTTGCAATGAAGAAATATAACCTAACAATTCCTCAAGGCTGTTTTTTTTCTTTGGTGAGTAATTACAATTTTTTGGAAAGCTGTAAGTCCCAACAAAACCAGCTGTTCATTATTTTTCTTAAGGATAGTGAGAATACGAAGTGAGAATAGGCATTTTATCTCAAGGCAGCCAGCTTTTATCCTCATGGTAACCAAAAAGATTTTAAAGATTCCTTCTATGTTTCCTAAGACTTCCTATTTTAGTCACTCTATTATCATATTAACTATGCAAGACAAGTTAATTTCAGTGAAATTCAGTGGAATTTCCTAAGAGTTACCATTAAGGCTTGGTAGAATTTGGAAGAGCAATGTCAGGATGGTGTGTGAGGTTCCTTAGAACTGGGTTTTACGGGCTGAGGAAGGAAAAACCAAAAAGACTAGAGGGATTTCAGTTTGGTTTTCTGATTGTTCTTCACCCATACCTTAGGATGTTCCACGAGGAACAGTGATGTCTCCATGAAATGAACGTAGGCGTGAAGGTACCCTTGCACAAAGCCCCAGAAACCACCAGTAGCCCAGGGAAGTAGTCTTTTGTCCTTTGCAGCTTTTAAATCTTCTGGAGGAGCCAGGCTGTGTAACTTGCAAGTTAATCAGCAAGCAATAAACAAAATTCCCCCTTTTTTTTTTTTTTTTAGTGTTGTATTAAAGCTGTTTCAGTAAAGAAAGTAGTATTTTGATGAAAAAAATGAAGTGGAAATAAAAGCTGAACTTTGTGTTTGAATATGCGTGCTTATTTTTGCAAATGACTTAAATAATGTAAACTCCATAGAAAAACCTGTGTGAGTGTTTGAATCGAGGAAATACAGGGCTTCTTAACTGACCTTCCACTTGTTGCAACAAGAGCAAAGTGTATGTTTGCTTTAAATTTGAAAGTAATTTTCCATTTATGCCCAGCAACAGAAGGTTGGATTTTGGATATGTCTAGTGAACAGATCTATGGAGGCAGGATCTAGGGAACTTTGAACTATGTTTATCTGACTATGATGTTAATCAGTGGAAAGCATGAATTTAAATTTTTATGTTTTAAAAAAAAGCACTTTTGATCAATTTAACTCTGATCACTTTCCAGGTTTCAGCAGGAACTTGGATCTTGAGAAGTTTTGATCCAAATGCCTCACATTGAATGCTCATTTCTCACAATACAAGTCATACTTCAGCGATAGTTACATCAGCTAAAAAAATACTTCAGATAAGGAATTGCAAGGATAAAAAAATAGTTGACTTTGTCTAGTCTTGTCTCTGTTTTGGGAGGATAAATATTGTAAACATAAAATATTTTAGCCAGTGTGAAAAACAGTAATGCTATAATTTTAAATCCTAACACATATTAATTCCCTGCTTTACAGATGCTGCTAAATACTGTGGGAAAGACTATGGTCTGAAAGTTTAAAAACAAACAAACAAACAAAAAAAAACAACAACAACAAAAAAAACCCCAAAACCCAAAAAAACCCACCAAAAAACCCCAGAAAAACCAAAGTGGAACCTTTGCCTATTCCACCCTCCTTCTGTTGATCTGTGTTTGTGCTCTTCAGGTGAGGTGGCTACAGCCTGGATACCTGCAGTGGTCACAACAATGTGTTGCCAACCAGCGTGCTTCTGGTTTGTTTGGATTTCATCATTTCTACTGAGAACTAAACCAAAGTCTGTGCAGCTCTACCTCCTAGATGAGAAGGAAAAACCTCTGCCTTCCTCTTCGTGTTACCTCTGGCAGTCTGCTAAATGGGAGGTTTGACTCCAGCTCCAGCGGAGAGTTATCACTGGCAGAATTGAACTGGATGTGTGGAGAGCAGATCAAGAACATTGGAAAAGACCAGTTCTCTTCCTTTTCATGGACTTTGAGGGTGGCTCACTGTTTCGTGCGATTTGCACCCTGTGTTATTAGTGATGGGCCTGGTGGATGGAATTACAGCCCTATGGTCTTGCCTTCTCCTGTCCTTATCTCGGTGGTTTTGCTCCTCTGGGCAGCTCTAATAGCATGGCCTTGTTCAGGACTCAAGTTTGTTCAAGAATTAAGAGTCCAGCTGATATAAACAACTTAGACTGGCCGTTAGAAGTGTTTTGATGATAGAGCTTATACTCAGTTTGATGAGTAAAACAAATTGTTCTAGCCAAAGCATTTTCTGTCTGTGTCTGCGATTGGGATTTTGATAATAAAAATAGCACAAAATGTCATTAGTAAGTGTGCTGCCAAAAGCTTCTGGATTGTGTTTGTCCTCAGATCATCTCTCTTTGCTGCATAATAGATTACATCTATTGGAAATATTGTCTTCTATAACTTCTGTTTCTTCTTCCCACTCTCAGGACTCACACTTAACTACTGCTTGTCCTCTGCCAGGGTGTCCAAACGAGGAGGAACAAAGAGCCTGTGGAGGTGTGTGTTTCAATACTGAAGTTTATAAATGAATCTAAATGACATGGGCCTCCTTCCACTGAGTTACTTAAGTACTTTGAAACAAAACACCCCCCTCCAAATGGTATCAGTAGTCCACATTACTTACAGGTGTAACAGGAGTTTCCCTATTAACCCCTCAGTTGCTTCCCAGCACAAATTTACCTGCCAAGAGAAAATTAAGACAAGGAAGTGTTTACTGGTGTTCTTATGAGGAAAAAAAATAATCATGCGAGGGCTTCTCAGACACAGTCATATTTAATGTTTGATAGCAAAGTTCATCAGTGTGTTCAAAACTTGCTATTATGTAGTCTTACCACATGTTGTGGATAGTTAAAAATTCTTCTGTGGCCAAAGTAAGTCTTGGGAGCAGTGACTGAAGGAGGAGACTGAGCGCTCCAGCTTGCAGTGGCACCAGCCTGGCCTTTCATGTCCATCCTTCGGGCCCTTTAGTCCTAAGTGGGATGGAATTTGCACTAAACACAAAGAAGCCTTTAATCGAAATGGCTCCCAAGTAAGGACAAAGAATAGATCTTCAGAGGGATGCCACGCTCTGCAAAAGCAACTGAAGGAGTTTCAGAGAGATTTGAGAGTTTGATTACAGGCCGGTGATATTCCTGTTGCAGACTGAGCAGAAGTCTAGCTTGATCTACTTAGCAAAAACTGGAACACAAGGACAAAACTGACAGTGGTGAGATGTTTTGGGAGACTCTACTATTTAGCAAATGTGACCAACTCAAAACTCCAGGGAGAGACCCGAATAACGGGAGAGGATAATTACCCCAAAATCACCCCCTTCTTTTCTAAACCTAAATTAAAAACAATTTCTGAATGTTGATGAAAATTGTGCAAATATGTCTGTGGAAGATGGGATTCGTAATTTTGTCAGGATCAGTATAATCCAAGTTTGCAACTGTATTTGTATTGTTTGGGTTATCAAACTATAAGAAACTGCATGGTGAAAAATAAGAAAATAAGAAAATTGCTAGAAATAGTTCCTAAAAAACAGCTGTAAAAGTATGTCAAGACTAGTTAGTAGCTGAGAAGGAGGATTTATTTTTCAGTAGATCACAGTGGTTTAATTTGGGATGACACGTATGCCAATTTATGTGTTTGGATGAAATATACTTACAGATTGAATCAGCATATATTTAATGCTTTATTTTATGAAGTCATTTTAGAGTTTGTACGGTTAAGTAATCAACAAGATTATATGTTAATAAAATTGTATTTGAATAATTCTGTAGGACATTATTTTTTAGGAGACGCGTGAAGGGAAGCTTGATTAATAGTTATAAAATTAGGAAGCAAAAGATGTGATGAGCGGCTCTGGAGAGCTTTAATTTACTAACATTGACACCCGCCTGTTTTTCCCCACCCCTAAATTATGTGTCTCATTACTTGCAAGGCTGAGTATCAGTGTTACAGTCCTAACTCCAATGGGAGGTTTTAGTACTTCCATACAGTAACTCTTGTCTTCTCCAATTAATTAATTCAAATTCTGACTTAGCGTGCTGACAATCTTTATTTAGGTTTAAATCCAGCAGACACATGTTGGAAATACTGGAACAAGTAGTGGGAGAAAAATAGGAGAGTACATGGAGTTGTGCAAGTAAATAAAGAAATGGTTGGTTATTTTTGGCAAGAGGTGGAGAAGCATGTGACGTCCAGTTGTAGCTGTAGCCAAGGATTTATCTTGGGGCTAACTACTTTATGGGCAAACAGTAATTCCTTTTTCACCCCACATCAGCTGAATTCTATTTAGGGCCAAGAATGCTGGCCTTGACCAGTCCTACAACAAACCACTAATATTTAAGTGATGTATAATATTAGGGGCGCGTTGCTGCTGAGGGTGTATCCTGTTATTTTGTCAAGGGTTGAGCAAGACAAAATGCTGAACTGTAACGCGGGGCACAAAATGGTCATTTTGTTTGCTCTGTCCTGTTACTTGTACAGCAAGTGGTGTGTTTGATGGTACCTGGGCTACCGTGGTAGGGACTACTCATTGGGGAAAGATGGCAGACCAGCTCTAGAAGGTTGGTGCTTCACAGTTATTTTTCAGGGCTAGGTAGGGGAGCCTCTTCATCTTATAAAACCAAGAGCACTCATTGAATTTGGAGTTCAGTCTCATGTTGTTATTTTCCAAGCTGCAGGTTTTGAGTGTCGGGTCTTTTCCCTGATGGCAATTTCCTCATCGTGGATGTTACGTATCTGTGAACGTTATGGGAGTTGGCAGCAAATGAGATGGGGAAGAAGAGCTCACCACTGATGTTTGATATGAGGACGGCCACCGCTGGAGGACTATTAGGGGTTTTGCAGATGCTCCTTGGGGAGCTCTCGGAGAGCATGAAGTCACCTTCCTCCAAGGAGTGACAGACCGGGGCGGACAGAGGCAAGTTCTCCTCACATGGCTGTGTGCGTTGCACACCTCAAGTTGTCCTCACACGGCTTCCCCGGGGGACAGGTGAAGAGCCAAAAGGTCCTACCTGAGCTCTGCCACCAACCTGCAGCTCGGGGAGGTGATGGCCCCCCACCTGCCTCGCCTCACGGGTGCCAGGGGCCAGGACAAGCGCCAGGCGCCCGGCTTCGGCCGAGCCCGGGGGAGAACTCGGTTTCTGCCCGCGGGGCAGGGAGAGGGCCGGCTGCGGGCTCGCCGCGCTCGGGAGTGAGGGGGGGCCCGCGGGGGGCGGCGGCGCGGGGCGGCTCCCGGCTGCGGCGGGCGCCGCGCGGCGGGGCCGGGTGAGGGCGCTGCCGCTGAGGCGCCGGGCCGGGCCGGGCCGGTGGCAAAGCGGGCGGGCGGCGGGGGGGCCCCGCAGGCTGGGCGCGGGGCCGGGGAAGGCTGGAGCGGGGCGTCGGTGCGGCGCGGCCCGCAGGCCCCCCTCCGCAGCGCTCGGCGGGGCCTCCTCCCGCCACTCCGGGGCGATGGGCGGCGGCGGGCGTCGCTAGGCCGCCGCGGGCAGGGCAGCGGCGGAGGCGGGAGGAGGCGGGAGGCGGAGGAGGCGGCGGCCGGGGGCGGGCTGGGTCCCTCCCCGGGAAGATGAGGCGGAGGCCCGGGCTGCCGAGCGGGCTGAGCTGGGGCTCTTCCCTCCCAGCCGCCAGGACAAGATGGCAGCAGCCGAGGCGGCGGCGGCAGGAGCGGCGGGGGTGAGGGGCTGAGCCCGGCCGGAGCGGCGCTTCCCTGGGGCGCTCCCGGACATGCCCAGGGCGGCGGCGGCAGCTCCAGCTCGGACGCCAGTGCGGCCCGATCCGTGAAGGTGAGCGGCTGCGAGGGGGAGCGGGGCCATCCCCGGCGGGCGGAGAGGGGCGCTGCCCCGCTGGCGGCTCTCGCCTTCTTCCCGCGGGGGCGAGGGGCCGGGGCAGACCTTCCCCCCGCCCCTGCCCTTGCCGGAGCCGGGCGAGCAGCGCCGCTTCCCCTTCCCGTCGCCCTCGACGGCGCTTGCTCCCGCCGCGTCCCCGAAGTTTCCCCTTCCCCGGCTGCCGGGCGAGGCCGCCGCCCGGCGGGGGGAGGCGTGGCAGCCCGCCTCGCCCGTTACTGACCGCGGGGCCGGGCGGGCTCTGGCGGTGCCCCGCTCCCCTCCTGGGCCCGCCGCCTCCTTGCACGGTACCGCCCGCCCGGCGGCGGCCGCCGCTTCCCCCGCGCGGCGCGGGGGGTCCCGCGGGTGGCGCCCGGGCGCGGCGGCGGCGGCGGCTCCTCCCGTTACGGGTCCTGGCTGCCGGTCGCCTCCGCCGCGGCGGCTCCTCGGAGCCCCGAGCAGGGACCCCCGGGAGCTCCGCGCTGCGGGGGAGGCTGGCGGTGGGGCGGCGGACGGTGCCGTGGGGCCGGCAGAAATAACAGCGAGTGGGAAGGAAGGTGACGCTTTAAGATCTGGTCGGTTCCCAAAAACGAGCCCCGGGCAAAGAGCGGGGGTTGTGGCTGGTGTCCTCAGCGTAGGGACTGCAGCAGGGGCTGTGCAGGGCTGGGGCTGGCGCTCGGTTCATCGCGGTATCAGTGAGAAAACCGGCAGATGTGTTTGTGTGTGCGCTAACGCTGTAAGAAATAGTGATTTATTTATTTTTTTAAAATTCTTTTATTTAGGTTAAACCCGCGGTCGTCGGTGCCTTGTGCTCACACGTATAAAAATATCTTTCTTTGGAGGCTATACTTTAGTTACTAACTGTTGCGTCTGACTTAAAACGTCAGTGCCAAAAGCTGCGGTGGTTTCCTTTTTTGTTAACTTGGTGAGTTGTTTTGCGACTCCCGGGCTTGTCTACTCGCAAATTATGTGGCGCTCTGAGCCTTTTGCCTCTCTCTGCTTAAGTATAACCTTGTTTATTTCGGTTGCTTTAAGTATCTTTAAATTGTGGGAAAACGTGTTATTAACATGGGAGTCGATTGCGTTAAGTAAAGCTGCGGTTGTTGATAACAATGCTTATTTCTGCGATTATTCTCCCCCTTTCCCCCCAGTATTACCTCCCATTACATCATTTGCAAGAAGTTTATGCTCTGATTTCACACAAAGTAGAACAAGCTTGGCTGGACTGGGAGGACTTACTTTCTGACATAACAGTAATTCCGTAGCAGAGTTAGTTTGCTGAAGGTTTCTGTGGACTGAGGTTAAAATTCACACAGTAACTGTCTAATAAGTGTGGCAGCCGGCAAAGAGATTAATTAAGCACCTGGAAAATAGGTCAAGACTGTATTACGGAGTGACATGGTGAGATCGCAAATAAATAGAGCAAAGTGTTAATGTGGACTTAGTGGAGAAAACTGATACCGATGTAACAGCGGTGACTGCTTTATCTGTGCTGCGCCAACCATTTATGGTAGCGTGCAGTGAGAGGATGTTTATAATCATGTAAAGCAGGAATTGGGGAAAGTTTTCATTTAACGCGCTTGTGTTGTGGTGCGAGTTCTGCTGCTTGCCCGGGGTGTGGCATCGGCTGTGCTTGGAAATCATTTTTTCATAGATATCTTTGGATAGATGCTCTCATTTGGATGGCGGCGTGTGGCTCTCTGGGTTTGAGGACGCTTTGTAATCGGAGAGATTCCGTCAGCTAGAATAAAGTTTCATTTAAAATAATTGCTGGGGAAGCTGCCCCTGACCTGAGGTCTCTGCTGGTGTCTGTGATTTTTCTTTGTTTCGTGGTTTTTTTTTTTTTTTTTTGTGTTTGCATGTTTCCTCCCTCCTGTCTTTCAAACAACCACCTACAGCAACAGGGAAATGAGACTGGCTCCTGCATAACGAGATGCCAGAGACAAAGACAGGGTGGGGAGGAAGAGTGAGCTTTCAACTCATTTTACAGAAGTTGACACAACTGATAGAAATACTAGAATTTGTGTGTGCTCCTTTTCTTGTGTGCTTCAGTGTTATAGCAGTTGCTTCAAAACAAATGTTGTTTTGGAGGTGATTTTTTTTTTTTTCCAAAAAGCATCTGTCAGATTGATTGTGTTTGTTAAAGGGGATGGGAGGCTGAGCAGCACTTTTAGAGGCAGAGTGTTAGCTTACCAGCTCCTGGATAGAAGAGAATTAACTATGCTTAATTCTTGTGAAAATCTCAACCTAAACATGTAGGAATGCCAGGCTGTGCTTTCCCAAACTTGTGTGTTTAGGGGTTTAGCCCCCTGGACTATTTTAGAGGGATTGCACTCCTGTTTTTAGAGCAGTTTTCATTTTAACAGTATATATTCTCTTTCTTGTATGTTCCACCCTGCCAGTATGCTGATTATAGCAACAAAGATCCTTTTGACAAAAGGGTGTATTTTGAAACAGGAATTTTGTAGCTGGCTTTTAGATGTGTGTGGGGAAGAAAAGCATTGGGAACGGGCACAGTGCTGTCATTTGAGGCTTGAATTTATATTTCAGAGGAGCGTTAACTACAGAAGGAAAACTTATTTAAGTTGAGCTAAATTTTGCAGTTGCACTGGGAGGTCTTTGAGGTATTGTGGCACATACAGAATAGTTACTGCAGGCAGTATTGCTTTCTGCACAGAACTGTGTGGGGAAAAAGCAGAGAATGTCTATGCTTTTTTATTTTAGTAGATAAACCTTAGCTTCACTGACTATATAATTATCGAATTCCATATGCAGCAGCACTACAGCTGAGGTAGACTGTAGACAGAAGAGTGAGGCAGGTAGAGCGGGCCCGAGAAGCAACTGGTGAGACTCCACCACGGGAGGAAGAAACATAGAAGTCTGGTGTCCTTCTGGTGATGCCAGCACTCCTCAGTTACACTTCTGCTGTTGAATTTTGTGAAATAGTATCCACCTCTCGTACCTCGAAACAGCTTGTTTGTACCTTTTTTGTGTTTTCTAAGTTTCTTTGATTTCCTGATGATGTTACATTGGAGTTAGAGGAGAATTTAAAACGTCATGGCCTGGGATTACTTTGATGAAGAAAACATCCTTAGCGCTTCTTCACTGAAACTATGAAGCTCCTGTAGATGGGTTATATAAACTTGCAGCTGGTCAAATACTTATTTTCAGCTGGTCAAACTATTAAATTTTCTTGCCTCTGAAAATAAGGGAAATACGAGTTGAGCTTGATGCAAGGAAACTTTTATGAAGTTAAAGTTTCTGTTCTTAAGTCACTGAAATATTTGTCTTCAGGTCTCTTGACTGAAAATCTGAGATGGACAGGAAAATAATGTTTTACTTTAAATCCAGGTCTTGGAAGAAAAGCTCATTCTGTGGGTGAAGTATGAAAAGGGTCTCTGGGTATCTGAAACTACTTTATACTCTAGTTGGGTTGTGTGTGAAACCAAATATTAAGAAATCAGTAAGGATGAGTGCTGAGCATGTTCGAGATGGCTGATGAGTGTATAGTGCACCTTAAATGATGATGTTAATTATATTTAACTATAGATAACTAAATAACCATATTTCAATGGCTAGTGCTCTGAAATGGGTTAGCAATGGGTTGCCTTTTCTGACTTATACACCCTCCATTTGGTCTGAGATAACCTCTAATGAAGCACAAAGCCTGGAAAATCCTGTTACCTGTTCTTGGCTTCCCAGCCCCCCTCTATAAGACATTTTCATTTAGAACCTCTGTCCCTTTTACAGGTTTCTAGAGAATTTGAAGCTCTGAGGCACTAACTTTTGAGTGACAGATGAGCAAGGGAACAATATGTAATAATGAAAGTGGGTTTTAATCTGTGACTTCATTTGATAGTGTAGTATTTCCTACAGGGTAGGTCCTTTATCCCCGCCCTTGCCTTTTTCACCCTTAATTCTTCAGTTGTTTTATTTCAATAAAAGGAATGTTGGGAAAGATGGCAAAAATTCGTATGAGTCTTGTTTTTAAATGCAATTTGGGGATAAGTTTTGTAGCGTTTTTTTCCACTTTGTGTCACTTTTTTAATATAGTGTCTTCATATTCCACTTCAATTTTGAGAGTGGGTAACTTTCTGAAGAAATGGAGTTAATCTCTAGCTTAGCAATTTTGCTTGAAAGTGGAAGAAGAGCCAAATAACTGGAGTGTTTTTCAAGCAAGTCAGTTCAAGTAGTTTAGTTCTGGGTTGTAATTTTTTTTTTGTTATTCAGTGACTTAGAATCAGTTTAGTTTCAAGATTTCTCCATGTGTAACTACCTTTACGTATTTAATAGTCACAGCATTATGTAAACTTTTAATACAGACTTTTTTACACCTCGTGTTTTCAGGAAAAAATTAGAAAATATTCCTTTTTGGAAGTGTGGCCTTTGCTCTAGCTTTGTTGTACCCTACAGTATGTTGATATAACGGGAAAAATGTTAAGTTCAAGTTGCAAAATACAGCACTAAAATGAGACCCAGTGAAATATCCAAAGACAAAACAGATATAAGAAATATTTTCATATATTTTCAGTGTGATCAAAGCTAAAGCAACTGTCTCAGTATTAAAAAAGTAATTGGATTCTTATGAAAAGAGAACTATTATTGCATGTTATGGGTGACACTCCCATCAAACCCCCCTGGTCTTAAAATCAGTAATCTTAAATTCATGACTCTCTCCATTCTTGCTAAAACAAAAATTCTACAAAACTATTTTAGTGCTTTCTAAAGCATGTTTCCAAAGAAATGTGATTAATGCTTTTCGTGTAAAACGTCAGCTAGTGTCAAATGAAAGTCCCTTCCTATTTGTATAAACATTACTTGTCAAAGATGCCTGGCACTGCAGTAACTACTCACTCAGAATAAGTGGTGGAGAATGTAGGGACAAGAAAGCTCTGGTCCTTGTACCTGCTCAGAGTCCCATCAACATCCTCGCTGAGGAGGGTGTAACTACAGGTGGAAGATGCTCACAGCCACTTCCCATGCCTGTCAGAAACCACTCTAATTTCAAACAGGAGCATTTCTTACCCTTCTCTGCACTGGAGGCTGTGCTCCTTTAGGTCATTACTCTGTGTTGTCCTGCAGCTGCTTTTATGTGACCAGGATTCTTAATTTCCAAGGTATGAGATTGTTGAGAATTTAAATTGCTGGGTGAGACGAGATTTTTATCACAAAGCTGAAGCTTGGCTGTTGCCTTGCCTTGGGGAAGTGGTGTCCGGTACCTGAGAAAACTTGCTTTGGGTTATTTTAGGAGTATTGCTTGACTCTTGGTGAACCGTGAGATGGAAGTGGGTCACCTCACCTTGTGCTCTCCTTGTCTTGAAGCGTGATAAAATGAGATGGCAAAACCGGTCCCTGGGCAGGAAACTTCAGCTGGGATTGTGATGACTGGGGCGGCTGTGCTTTGTGTGAGGCTGGAGCATCTTCATTGCAAAGACGTTTGCTGCTTTTATTAGTGTGACCCAGTCCCTCCAGGCTGGCTCCGTAGGGTCTTTGGACGTGAACTGATGTCTGAACCTTTCTCCAATCTTGCTGTTTGCAACTGAAGCAAGTGTAAGAGTAGCCACTAGCATCAGGTACTCATTATCGATACACACAATTGTATCTGAAACCTTAGTAATTTACTTTTCAAAGTAATTTACTTTTTTATGTATGTTTATGGAAACACACTTCTTCTGTTTCCCCATCTGTTTTGTTTGCTGCTTTGTTTTGGTCCTTCCTCAGTGTTTACAAAACCAGTATGTTAACCTTTAGTGGAATAAGATAGTTTGAGTAAAATGTACTCATTTTTTTCCCCCTTTTCTGTATGGCACAGGTTTTGCCTGTCTTGGTACACAACAATTGGTGGAACTTGCACAATTTCCAGAAGGCTTTTTGTTTCTTGAAAGATGTCTTTATGCCTTTTTGACTGAAAAAACTGTTAATGTGCATCATCATTGCCTTGTAAGCCTCTTCCTTCCTGTGTTTTTTCTAGAGACTTTGATCATCTGCTGCTTCTTACACTTTTTCCTTTCAATTTTTCTGTATTTTCTTTTTTTTTTTTTTTCTTTAAGGATTAGAATGGCTTGCTTGTCTAAACTCTATCTGTTCTAGTTCAGATGTTCTGCTTATTTTTGAAGATTTAAACTATAGGAGTAGAGGAGGTTCTCACAAGATTGTTATTTTTCAGCAGTTGAATCTGTTTAATATGGGAATTTTGGTGTTTAAAATCTTACTTGGGAAACCCTTTGGAAGGAACAGGCTTTGTTCCTAAAAGAAGAAAAAAAGCTCTTTGTCTTTTTTTCCTTATCTATTAATATCAACTTATTTTATGATTCAAGATATTAATTGGTATTCAGCCTGATAGTAATGGATTGCTTTTATGAGATTCTGAAGGGTTTTTTAAATAGCTTTTCTTTATGATTTTTTTTAAGTGATGCTATGGTCTAACGTCTTCCTCTGTGTCAGCTCTGAGCCCTGCTAGAGGACATTATGGGACTTTTTCCCAAGAAATATTTTGAGAGCTCTTTGCAATTAGTGCTTTTTGAGACTAAATGTATTCTTAAAACTTGGTTGAACAGATGTCTAAACATTGTTTTAAAGATAAAAACAAGAGTGAATGTTAATAGTTTGTTTATGCTACAAATGGAAAGATTATTCAATATGGAAGGGAACACAACAGAGAAAAAACTGACGCATATTTAGCAGAATTATATTCTAGCTGGTGGGTTCATATGGTGCATGTGATCTTGCCTTTCTTTTTGCATGCCTTTCTGTATAGTTATATCAACAAGTTTCTATGTATAGGGGAGAGAGAGAGACATTTCTCTCACTAGTGGCTTTGGGAAACATTATAATGTGGGTTATTACAGTTATTGATTTGATAGCAGGTAAAAGGCTGAGCCTTCTGTGAGAGGATATGCAATTCTAACAGACGGATTCTTACCCATAGGAAACTCTGCTTCCTTCAGATCTTTAGAAATCTGAAAGAAATGGTAAACACCTATTCTCCTGTTCTTTCTTTATTGTTCTACATACAGCTGTTTTCAGTAAGCAACTAAAGGTATCTTTATGATGTTGTTGCTTACAATAAAAGAAAAACACCTGTTATATAAAAGCAAAATACTAAAAACACGGTTTTAAGTAAAGAATTTGTATTCTGAAAACAAAATAAATAAGGACTTGGAAGAGTTTTTGTTCTGTGCATGCATATATAAAAATAAAAACCCTTTCAAACGTATATTTACTCCGTGTGTGTATATATGCTTGTATGTATAAACTGCAGTCAGTATATGTTTGAAAGTTGTTACTGTATATAGCTGAAGTGACTGACCTGAACACTGTAACGGAAAAAGATAAATCAAGAGAAGTGTGTTGGGTTCCGATGTCTTAATTCTTTTACAGTTAAGTCAGATTTTTAAACTTAAAAGAACCCCAACCAACTAAGGTTTTATTTTTGTTGCAGAAGGAATTAAATATGATCTAGGTGTGCTGTCCTGGCAACTCAGCAAGTGCTTGATAACTGATTTCTTGTTTGTCCTATTGGAAGAGTGATTATAATTTTTCAAGTATTTGGGGAAAGGTATAACTCAAGTGTTACTTACTGGGGGCTAATTCTCAGTGCGTAGGAAACAGTTTTACACATCTCCTGAGCCATGCTGTCCTGGTACAGTAGACCCTGATTTGCAAATTTTTGCATCACATGTCAGACTTGATGAGCTGGATGTTATTTGTGTGTGCGCTGTTGCAAACCTAATGTGCAAGTCCTGTGGGGAGAAGAGTAATTTTTGCATTGCTGTACTGATGGGTGCTCTGTCCAGATGAACATCCCTTATAATCGGGGAGAAAGATAATTTTGAGTGAACCTACTCCACCTTGAGTAATTTAGAGAACTTGATGAAGAATCAACTTCATGTAAGTAGGATCCCTTCATAGGGATGCAGGTGTCCTGGCATAACAGCCATTCTGTGAATAAGAAGTAGCAACGAGGAAAACAGCCACCTAGATCTATGTTTTTACGGGAGCTGCTTTTGATATTGTCTAGAGCGATATTAAAGTGAAGCTTCTAAATAAATTTCTTATCTGGATTGGTCTGCTTCCAATTCTAACAGAAGACCATCAGACTAAGAATGCAAAATTTAGTCAATGAAATCAGAAATGAGGAAAAATGTTATATATAATTTTTTAATGATTTTTTTTTTTTTTTTTTAAAAAAGTGGCATTTGAATAGTTTGGTTTACCAACAGGTAGGTAGAGCGAAACCCCTCTATCAAATTTTGTTTCTACTTTGGGGAAGATGGGAAAATCTTTTGTAAATACTTACAGCAGTGGAGAAAGCGTGGCTTTGTCCTACCTCTCCAGACCTTGATGCTTACTGCATTGAGAAGGACAGCCAGGAGCAGGAGTTTGAATGCATCCTTCAGCACTGTACTATTGTGCAGAACCCAAAGGTGTGGGCTCTCCTGAACACCCCTGTTAGGGACTTTTATTTCGGTGTGCCCACTATTTCCAGGTTCAAAAAGAATTAGCCTTTTAAAAGAAGAGATTAGGCTGGTGAAGCCCCGGCTGGTTGAAAGGCACTGTTTATGTTGATGGTGGCACATTCTGATTGGGAGAACGTGGTCTCTTTCGGGGCTGGTGGCTGATACTGTGCTGCTCGTGCTTTTTTTTCAGTTCTGAACTTTTCCGAACTGTTACACTGAACTTTTTTGTTCAGTGTAACAGCTTCTTGCCCAGCAGAAAAATAAATGCTTGAAGTATTGTTCCATTTGTCTTTTTAACTATGATTGCAGTCATATTGGCATCACAAGATTTAGCTTTTGATATTTGTAGAAAATATGAATATAGCGATTGTATTCTTCAGTGCTGTTACTGGTACAAATGACAGTGTTGGGTCATAGGAGTTCACTCTGATATTTTATGTAAAATATATTTGTATTCAGTATATGGCGTTAGTTCTTTTTCCAAGTATTAAGACAATGGTGCAACTGAGACTAGTTTTCTTCACATTTAAATGGACCTGTATTTTTGATTTCTAGCATTAATGAAACATTGGTAATGTCCAATTAAAAAAACGCACTCAAATGTTGCACAGATCTAAAGTCAGCCTTGTATTGTAACATTTTTCTTAGGTCGCTAGTAACTGCATTAAACAACTGCAAAATTGGATCCTTTTATTGTTTACTTCTCACTAAGACTTTCTGGAACCAGCCTCTGGCCTTTCAGCCTTCACCACTGATCTGAGCAGGACTGAGATTTCAGGTCAGGCAAAGGCTGCCATCAGCTCAGCTTAATTTTGTGCCTATATCATGGGCCAAAATTCCTGTTTTAGTCGAAGAACATAATCGTTGCTCTTGTCATTGAACTTCTGTGTCTCTGGTTGCTGCCCCTAGAACTGGCTGTTGGCTTCTTTGAGCTGGCAGCAGAGCTGCCTTTGTGTCTCCCTCTTCTCTGGGGTTCATGTCCAGAATTGCCTCCGTGGCTGTGAGGAGACAATTCATATGGCACATGTTACTTGAAACACCTCAGTGCTTTCTCCTTTGCTCCATTCCCTCCCTTCCATGGGTCAGAGATCTGGTGGCAGAGCCTGTTTCAAGGTGACCCGGGAGGGGGGTGGGATTCCCTGGGCTTGTATCTCTTAACTCTCTACTTTCTGTAGATGCGTTTTCCTTTACGAAACACAAGAAGTCTCAGCTGCCAGTGCTTTGTTATGCATTGTACAGCTGGAGTAAGGGAATTCCTCAGGGTGAACAGTACATGGGTATGGAAGTGCTCACCTCAGTACAACGTGTCCGGCCACGTATCCAAAATAAACAATAACCTTGAGGTGCTGCTACTGCCAGCAATAAGATTTCTTCTGGGGGAGAGAAGAGAGGGCAACTAGTTCAGCTTTGTATTTGCTAAATAACTTGAAAACTTGTGTGGCACCTATTATGAGAAGAACACTTTAATTTTTTTACTTGGGGAAAGGTGACAGTTAATATCCTTACGGTATTTTCGAAGTGAGGCATAATGTAAATAAAACACTTTGTGAGTGCTACTGCTGAAATGGTGCATTTGCTGGAAGTTACTGGGCTTTTCTAAAGGCTCCCTCCGACTCCCCAGCTGCACTGCGAGAAGGGGGCGAGTGTGTCCCAACCGGTTCTCTCCCATGGAGGCTTGAAAGAAGTTGGAAAACAAGTTTTCTTGGGTTAAATTGTAACTAGGGTGTTAGATGGATGCCAGGGGCCAGGCCTTGCCTGGTGGGGATTTTACAACAGCAGCGACATAGTGATGGCGCTTCTCGGGGCGGTTAAAAGGGGCTATTTATTTTCCAGCAGAATTAAGGGTGTAGTGTGGGAGTTCTCTCTTCAGCTCCTCTGCGGGGGTCTCACTAACTAGTTACTGTGTCTGCCCACCCGCCCCCTCTCCCTGCCAGGAAGAAACGTCCATTTATAGTTAATTATTAATGGTGGACAGGCCTGGAACAGCCTGTGCTTCTGGAGGTTGTTACAGTCTGCCAAATTGGTCATGTTTATGAATTTGCCTAGAACTGCGTGAGAAGGCTGGAGACATAATTTTAAAGAATCTGGTGAAGAGCTTTGTTACAGTTAAGTGAACATTAGCAAGATGTTGCCAGAGGTGCTCTGTTCCCTCAGCAACAGCTGTGTGGTTCTCTCTGCTCTTTCTGTAGAGAAAAGCTTGACTGGGGGGGGAACTGTGAAGCATCTCTTATTTATTGTCATTACTTTGTGAAAACGTATTTATTCATTTGTTTAAATGAATAAACAATGAATTTACTTATTTAAAATGTTTACCCTCATTACTTTGTTCATGCTTTCTTCAGAAGCACAGAATTCACAGTCTTAACTGTGATAAAAATTCACACATTTTGTATAATTATATTTAATTAGTCAGTTGCAGACTTCTCAGTTCTCTCTGCTTCAAACTTCAAGCCCAGAAGACTCATTTCCTTCAAAGGGACCCTATCTAGAGGTAGTAAAAGGCTTTTTTTTTCCACGTCCCCTGCAGTATTCACTAGCAGCACCTGGCACGGGAGATGGGATGCAGCATCCTTGGTGTCAGAGCAAAGCGAGCTGGAGAACTCCAGAGCCAACCTGTGTGTGCCACTGCCTGGGAGTGGTTGCTGCACTGGGGTGAAGTTACAGTGGTCATCTTGCTCTTAGGGAAGGAGAAGAGAGCCTTAAAAATGTGCCTGGGGGGAACGGACAGACTTCTCTTGAGACTGAAACTGGAAATTGAGCCTGAAGCTGCTCAACAGCCAGAGGCTGCCCATGATGCGTCACCTGGGGATTCTGCTTTTCAGGCCATTTTCTGATGGTTTTGTTTACTCTGCCTTAGTTTGTACCCCAGAGTGGTCTTGTAGTGCACACCCTTGGTTTTTATTTTAAATTAAATTTGACTAGGAAATGTGCGTCCTCTGCTCATGAGTGTTCAGGCTCAAGTAACCTCCCTGAATGAACACAGAATGAGTTCTTTTTTCTTTCCTTTAGTACCAGCTGCTTTTTACACATCCCTTTCTTACTGTGCTGCTGGATTTGTTAATGTAGATCTAGTCTGACAAGTTTCAGTTTATATGAGGAAGCAGGAGTAGCTTTGATAAGAAATGTACAGGAAGATATATAAGCGCAGTGAAGTGATTTGTGACAAGGTGGGGAAAAGAAAGATGTGGTGGGTGAAAATGTGGAGTGTATTATTTTATTTTACCAGAAAAACCCCAAGCCCAAATACCACCCTGGCAACACAGTAATTCTTCACTCTTTCCAGCCTAGCTTTCCATAGGATCATATTGTAACCTGAACTCGGCAAAATAATAACAACCCAAACTAAAACATCCCCCCTGCCAAATAAACAAAAAATCCCCAAACAAGACACCATCCCCCCAACCTAAAAAATACCAACCCCAAACCAACAAAAAAGCCTCCGCCACGTGGCAGTACTGTTATAATAGAGGGTATTTTTCCTTTCTCTTCAAGGTTTGTTGTGTAGCTCTGCTGTCTGGGTATGGGGCTGGGTTTTCATCTGGGTTGGGGGAAATCACCCTTATTAATAAACTTAACCTCTCAAGGCAAAGACCTCCAGCAGCTGAATATTTACATGCTGTTCTGGTGTATTTTATTGCATATATGTTTATGTATAGTAAAGTGTGTGATTCTGTCTGAAATGTCTTCTGAGTGTATGGCAGAGGTCTTTAAGCGCTCTCAGGTATAGGATGCTGCAGGATTTTAATGTGCCTGTGTCACAGGAAAACCTTATTCATTGGTTATATGAAGATATTGTAGCTTCTCCAGATGCAATTGCATCTTGAAGTATATGTTTTAAAAAAGACAAAATATTGGGGGCAAGGAGGAGTGTGTAGGGGAAGCTAAGAAATAAGAAGCTAGTACAAAAAATTTTAAGCACACTTTTACTTTTCTGGAGTAAAATTTGACTTTTTTAGTTCAGTCTGTCATGACTGCATCAAAGGTTGTTCTCCCAGGGTATATCATCTCGTTTATTTAGAACTTAATGTTTTGGGTTTTTTCCTTGTAGTTACTAAAAATGTTCTCATAATAGCTCAATAAATGCTTCTTATCTGAGAACAGCGCTGTTACTGTGGTCAGAGTTCAGGGTCTTGGAGTTAAGCTGCTAAGAAATACACAAACTCCAAAAGATGATAGTCTTAATTTTTCTTATTCAGGTGAAATTAATGTTAAGGAGAAAGCTGGGACTGTGTGCTTCCAGTCCTTCTGGACTAGTTTGAATAGCATGAGCTGTAGAAAACGTATGTTTTTTTGAATGCCAGTGGTCTGTACAGGCTCAAATAAGGATTTGAGTGATCCTCAGGCCATGCTAGAAGACTGTCCTCCCCCTATTCTCATACTGTCTTCAGAAAACCTCCTTAATTGCAGTGTAGGTTTATTGCCTTGTTGTTTTGGTTTTTTTTTTCCAAAGTAATAATTTTGATTTCATGCCATCACCTTTGGCAACATGCTTACACAGGCAAATACCTTCTCCAGAGGTTAAGCCAAGCAAGATGTTCACTCTTTGGTTATGGCAAATCCAGGGTGAATGGGGTTGCTGCAGCTTAGCAAGCCTGTTGCCTGTGGATCAGGTCTCCAGGCTTCTTCCCCTTGGGCAGCACAACTTTGGCTGCTTGTGCTGGACCTGGGTCTGCCCAGGAGGCAAGCAGCTTGGCCCTAGCTGTGTGGGTGGGACTGGAAGCTCCAAGTGGGCTTGGATGTGATCAGGTTAAATGATTCATTTAAATATTGCAGGAAAGAGGGTGAGTCCCGACCTCAATAATATGCTTATTCTGTCCTCCAGGCATGTTCTAATGGGGTATGTTATTTAGGAGAGGATTCAAGAACTTGGAGAATTTTTGCCTGTGTTTTGAGTTTGAGAGTTGGTCTTCAATCCTTGGCATAGAGAAGGGAGCCCGTGTCAGTCCCATAACGTTTGGTGGTGAGAGGGCCTGGCTGCCAACCATCTCCACCTTTCTACATCATCTGGCTCTGGGCAAACAGCTTTGGAAATGAAAGGGCTTTGAAGTTTTCTTCTACTGCTGGGGCAAAAACCATTATAGGATGCTAAACTGAGGTGATGGTATGATTATTTTAATTGCTTGTAAGATGTTTAAATGTTCATTTGCATAAATCAAATCACAGCTTCAGGATAATTATGTGTGCGTTTGGCTAGTTTTCATTTGATCAGAGTCATTGCAATGTCTGGCTCAAGTTTTATGTGACTCATCTGCAATTTAAATGCCTATTGCCAGAATCTTCATGGGCTTGGTATGAAAAAGTGGTTTAATTAAAGTATTATTGGTTTTGAATTCATCTTTGAGAGCTGATTGGAATGATATAAGCCATAACTTCATTTACACTGGGGTCTACTCAGTGCCTTTTCCTTAGTGTTACTTGACATAAAAGTTGGAGATACATTCAGGGCTCCGAGCAACCTGATCTAGTTAAAGATGTCCCTGCTCATTGCAGGGGGATTGGACTGTGTGACCTTTAAAGGTCCTTTCCAACCCAAACTGTTCTATGATCCTGAGGCTAGTGTTTGACGGGTCTGGAAGGGGACATGGCAGGGTCAGTGCAGAGACGACAGCTGGAAGTTACAGAATCCAAAGGAGGTGAGGTCTATGCACTTGAAAATGGAATTGAGACTCCTTGTCCCCTGTGCGGGCCAGGTGCCTCTGCCATTGTCCTCCTCCTTCTGATGCTGTGCTTCGGTTCTGTGAAAGGGAGGTATGGTGTGGAGCATGGCCCTGGACCATCTTGTGGCCCTGCTTTCCATAGAGGTGATGTTCTGAGTCAGGGATGAATTTGGGGAGGTGGTGAGACTAATTGTGTGCAGTTGCACAGCCACTGTGCAGAACGGAGCTGCTGTGCTCGGGGGCTTCCTGGGCTGGCAAACTGCCCCTCCTGCCCAGAACTGTTCTTCGTTACTCATTTTCAACATGCGAGTGCTCTTTCTGAGAGGATGTACAGCCTTGTGAAAACGTGATAACCTCAAGGAAGGTGGAGTCATTCAAGCTGAAATTTTGATCTAAGCCTTACTGGGAATTCAGAAGTTAAAATTATCCATAGTCTTTTGTTCTAACTTTAATTTCTCTGTTAGCAAGGAAGTCATTGTGCTGGCAGAAAAAAATAATTTAAAAATACATGAAAGGTATTTACAGAACATTGAAATATATCTAGAAGAATTTATTATTTTTTTCCTTTCACATTCACTTGAAAATAAATTTTATGTGTGAAATCCATCTTTGTAAGTTCTCTACCTACGTTTATCAATGCTGTCTTAAGAAATGATCTTCATCATGGATGTATTTTGTAGGTCTGTACAACATTTACTTAGTTCAGTTTATCTTAGAGTGCACATTGTCTATGGCCCAACTCATGAAACTGGTATATCTGAAAGTATGAGGCTAATATTTAGTTTCCAAGTCTGAATTGAAGGAAGGCGTGAAAAAAATGGTGCCTTTATGCCCTTTAACTCAAGAGGGTATGGAAACTTCTGTAATGGGATGGTACATAAATTAGAGAAAGCACTTGCCTTTCATGAGTGGATTAGATTACTGAAGATCTTAATTTACCCAGAAAGCTGCAATTGTTTATGTGAACATACACATGCCCCTAGGGTATCTGGGGCCCTGATGGCTTTCACTTTGATCATGGTGAAATTGTTGGAGCAGTGACAGTTGTGTCATTTGTCTGTCTGCTCTCAGAAGCCTGGTGGTGCTTGCGATGAGTAGGTCGGGTCCCTTGTGTAACAGGTAGCACTGGCTCACAATTAAGAACGTTTATTTTAAATCGTCGTTGATAAATGGTTGAATTGGTTATTTAACTTACATTACTGAACCCTACAGTACTTTTGTATGTAGAAATGCTGGGGGTCTTTAGATGAAAGCTGAGTTTTTAATAGCATAGAGGTAGTTCTCCCACTTGAAAAATGAGGAGTAGTGGCCTGCTGCAGACTCAGTCCTGCCCTGAGCAACCAGCAAAAGCTCTTGCTGCTCTAACCTGCTGCTGCCATAGTCCTTGTGTGCACTGGCAGGGCATGAGGACCTTGTTGTTGGCCATAAGAAGCTAAATACAAAATAGCTTTAGGCTAGCTCGTTTGGAAAATATACTTATGTCCTGATTGTTTTAGGAGAGGAAGCTGCTGCAAAGCTTGGATATGCAAATGCAGGATTCTCACTCGCTTTTTCTTTTTTTCTCCCTCCATAGGTATGGCCTCACAAGTCTTGGTCTATCCACCATATGTATATCAAACCCAGTCAAGTGCCTTTTGTAGTGTGAAGAAACTCAAACTAGAACCAAGCAGTTGCGTGTACCACGAAAGAGCCTACCCGCAAATCTATGTGAACGGTCAAAACTTTGGCATTTCTCCCCACAGGGTTAGTACCTACTTTCAGACTAAAAATCCATTTGACAGACCTCGAGGACAGAACTTTTTGTTGCAGTCAAATGCTGTTGCTTTAAAAAACATTGCAGGTGCTACAAAAGCGTTGGCAGCGCGGGCGCAGCGAGCTCCGTTAGAGGCACCTCGGCCTGGGAGGGCAGGAAGCCGGTCAGATATCCTGGAAGGACCCCAGCGATGTGGATTGAAGCGTAAGAGCGAAGAGCTGGATAATCAAAACAGCACGATGCAGATTGTTGATGAACTGTCCATCTTGCCTGCAATGTTGCAAACCAACGTAGGAAACCCGGTGACGGTTGTGACAACGGCCGCAACTTCTAAACAGAGTGGTACAAGCGGAGATGGAGATTACCAGTTGGTACAGCATGAGGTATTGTGCTCTGTGAAGAACACTTACGAGGTTCTCGATTTCCTTGGGCGAGGGACCTTTGGACAAGTAGTGAAGTGCTGGAAAAGGGGGACAAATGAGATTGTGGCAATCAAAATCTTGAAGAATCATCCTTCGTACGCACGCCAAGGACAAATAGAAGTGAGCATATTAGCAAGACTAAGTACTGAAAATGCTGATGAGTTTAACTTTGTGAGAGCCTACGAATGCTTTCAGCATCGCAACCACACTTGTCTGGTTTTTGAGATGTTGGAACAGAATTTATACGACTTCCTGAAGCAAAACAAATTCAGCCCTCTGCAACTGAAAGTAATACGGCCTATTCTGCAACAGGTGGCCACTGCACTGAAAAAACTAAAAAGTCTGGGTTTAATTCATGCTGACCTCAAACCAGAGAACATTATGTTGGTGGATCCTGTTCGGCAGCCTTACCGGGTTAAAGTAATAGATTTCGGGTCTGCCAGCCACGTATCAAAAACTATTTGTTCAACCTATTTACAATCTCGGTATTACAGGTAGGTGTCTTTTACTTTGTTTTTAGCTTTTCATGGAACAAGGTTTTAGCACTTACTAAAGTTAATGGTTTAAATAATTACCTTTCCAGAAAACTAATAAGAATAATTTGGAAAACACAAGGAGCATCTAAGAATGAAGGTCACACTAAGATTAAGTGGTTGGTTACTATTTTAAATGTGAATACTTTCTTTGAATGTGTTTATATTGTTATTTTTTTTTTCTAGAGGTATGTTTTATGTTGCACTCTGAAGTCATCATTTTACTGTTATTTTGAGGCCTCTGAGACTTTTTAAAAAGAAAATAGAAAAAAAATAGCTTCTTCTTGCTTGACTAGGGTGCCTTTCCTGCCTTCTTAACTTGATGGGCTTTTTCCTGTTAGCAGCTGGACAGTGTACTAGAAGTGCCATATTTTTATATCCTGTTGCCAAAGATTATGTAAACGTCTCTGTTTTTCTCCAGCACTTGTAAATATTTTTGCCTAGTTCTTATAAATTTCTGACTGAGTGCCTTCAGCAGTTGTGGACTTCAGTGAACTTCTGAAGTTAGTGAGTGGTAGGATAATGAAATGCTTAAGGTGATACCAGGCAGGCATTTAAAGTGATTTTTGGTACATGATTGCATTCTACACTGGCCTAAAAATGGAGGTATATTGCTTATTTTTTTTTTTTAGTACTTTCTTCATGTAGTTATCCAGCCTGTGTGACATGTAAAAACAATTAGCATTTAGCATCTGAGGTCCTTTTTTTTTCATTATAAGCTGAATTTGTCTTGATTAAAGACCTTTTTCAGTTCTGCTTTGCATCATTGGCAATAGTGTATGCTGGGTATTGCCTGTCTCTGCAAATTCAGTAAAAAGCTAGTAAACTAGGACAATGAGTAATTTGAAGAAAACTTTTAAATATTTTGCAGCTATTCGTGGTGGAAATAAAAGCTTGTGCAGTGCAGTTCTAGGCTTGTTGAAATTGGTGATTGGAGTTCATGCCAGAAAAATCCAACTATTATTGGACTGTGGCTTGTAAACAAGAACGTTTCATGTATAGTGTTCATTTTAAGCATTCTAATTCACCTGCATTTCCTCATTACTTAATTACAAACTGCAACTAAAGATTTAAAAACTACAGAAAGTTCATCAACAGAAAATTAAATTCGGAAACTATATGAATTGATGCAAATGCACATTTTTCTATAATGTGCAGAAGAGGAAATAAGAAATTAGTTAACTTGAGAGTTCATTTTGGCATTATAGCTGTGCTCCACTTAAGATACAGTATTTTCATGCCCATTGGGATGAAAGCATGCAAGTCTTGAAAAGGCAGCATGAATTTTATGAGCTTCTAGACAAATGCAAATGTTTTAACATCAGCTGTTCTGTACGAATTTGATATCTTTGATACTCCAGATATGTGGTCTGAGCGTGCTTCTTATGTATTTTAGCTTTTTATTTATTGAAGCAATTATGGATTATTTTAAGCTGTTGCCATTTCTACCCCTCCAAAAACTGACAGGGAGAGGCTGTAGACGGCCAGGCTGGGTGGTCCTATTGTAGTTCTTCATTCTCAGCTAACTAGTTTCAAATTGTTTTCTCTATTTCAGATGATTCATTTAAAAAAGGTGGTGGTGTGCTTACTCAGTTGCCTACATAGAAATTTCAGCTGTAGTTCTGTTTTGCATGGCCTGATGTTTCTTTGCATCTATACTTCATAAAGAATTTTGACATGCTTACTAGGTTTAACAGGTCTGTATGCTGGCAAGATCAACTCCTTTGCACCTTGAGTGCGTTTTGGGTACTTATATGGCATTACATGCACTGCAGTGTGAGTCAGTGGGGTTTCTTGTGGATGTACATTCAAAAATATTCTCCCCTCCCATCCCAAGCATAAGACTTGTAAGTGTATATGCTTGTCTTGGCTCATATTGAATGATACTCATATAGGCCTGTATAGCATTCACCTAAAATTCTCTAGTTACTAAGCTGCATTTAAATGCTTTGTAAATACTCAGGCTGCTCAGTAGAAGATCATAATCTTTTATCTTGTATGCTTTTATAAACCTTCTATAGAGTATCATTTAAGTCAGTATTTTTTTGAAAGTAAAAAGGACTTGCAAAAAGAAAAAATGCTAGGGTCTATCTACTTGAATAATTTTGGTGTTACATTTTAGTTAAATACTGGTTGAGGTAATTTTGAAACTGACATAATTTTGAAAAAAAAACACACATCAAACAACAAAATTATTTTCAGCAGAAAGTTTATTTCTGAAAAAATGTACTTCTGAAAAGTTTTTTAGCATGCTGGCTTTTGTTGTGGATGCATGGGCTTCTATTAGTTGCGTGATTCAAATTAGCTTTGTGTAGCTTGACACACAGTTTCTCAAATGTTCTTTTTATTGCTTTGGAAGTACCTGACTAGTGTAAATAATATCAGAAAATAGGGATTTGATCCAAAAGGCCTCAAAATAGATGATGCCAGGGAAATTTGAAGAGAAAAAAAGAAGAATGGAAAATAATATCTTCTCTGAAGGTCTATTGAGATGGAGTTTGTTGCAAGAGATTGTGCTTCTTGTCAATCAAATAAGAAGCTACTTCATAAAATATAACTGTGCTTAAGTGTTTTTTTTTGTATTAGGAAAGGGTGGGAGTGATAGTGCAGGTTTGACTTGTTTGGCTATGACATGTTGAAACAAACCCTTTAAGAAAATTGAACAGCAGTTGGGATATTGAAATCTTTTTTTTTTTTTTTTTTTTTGTCCCCTTAAGCTCAATGTTGCTTTGTGTTTGTTAGGTTATTTAAGAATCTATTTAAACATTTTCTTGCTATTTAAAGCTTCAGACTAAATCCAATTAGAGTTGTATTGGAAATGTTTTCTGTGTTGTTTTTTTTTTTTAAGTGCTGTATCACTTCTTTTATTGGTTTGATCCCATCTGTATTCTTGTGTACAATCTTTGAAAATAGTTTCTGTGCTAAGTTGCCTGTGTATTATGATGAACTTTACCTGGAATTCTTACCAGCAGGGAATGGTCAGAGATGACAGTGCGTGAGGCATGGCTTCACCAAGTGACAGGCACAATGCTCTGCCCGTATAGATGTCAGTTGATGTGAACCTGCTCTTGCCTTTCTGATGTGCAAAAGTGCTCAGCCAAGAATTTAAAGAAGGCTATTAAGAGGAAGCATTTTGGTTTTTAAGTGACTATTTTAGGGTCTGAGGTTTTGGAAAAGTATGGAACGAAATGCCCTGAAGTGATGGCATGTGTTGAGAGGAAGTAGGGCTGCATCCCTGCAGCATTGGGATGCCTCTTCTTAACCCTGCAGTGCTGGTGCTATCCTGCTCTGGGGGTGATGCTCACCCCATTGCTGTCCCTTGTTCTGCTCACCCCACGTCTGCCAGAGGGAGGAGGGAGGTGGCCTGGGGAGAATGGAGGAGCAGTTATTTCTGGCAGCACTTGCAACTTAAGCCATGGTCATTTTCAAGAAAAGGATTTGCCCTTTCTCTGTGGAAAACGTGTGGCCACCAGTGCCTGTAGAGGTGTCTGTTGAATGCTCAAGAGAAACCCATAAAGAAGATTTGCAAAAGTGAATGAAGAGAAGGGGGTTTTGTTGTTTGCATGTGGTTTATTTTTCTTCTTTTAGATCTTTTCACTACCTTTCTTTTCCTGTTCATGGGACTGTGATCAGCTAATTATTGTGAGAATGGTGAATGCCACAAAGACTGATATTATGGTGTTTATTTTGAATAGTAGTATCAGTATTTTACATCTGTACGAGGAAGTGAGTAATGAATTGGAAAAATAAATCGTAAGAGGATTAGGACTTAAGGCGGGGAACGTAATACAGCCAGGTGAATGGATAATGAGCTGACTTACCTTACTTGCCTTAGTCTACAGCAGAAAAAGGGGTGACATAATGATGACTATTGGAAACATTGCATTTTTGTATTGTCAAAGAGAAAAATTCATTTAAACTCAAAAGTGTGTAGACAAGCAGAAAAATGGAGACAAAATGGATGGCGTGATAGTGATTTTATGTTTTCTCTTTCTGGTTCGGCTTTGTCAAACAGAGAGAAAGTAAGAAAATAGCTCAAACAAGTATGAAAGTACTTCTTGACAGTTTGTTACCTTTTGGAAACTCCTAGTTACTATGTATTGCTAGAAATTAGAGTATGGATATGAATAAACGCTAACCACAGTACACTCTCTTAAGTCATAGGTTATTATTTTTTGTTTGTTTTAAAGATGAAATGTTATTCTGAATACATGTTCCCTAAAATACCGTGTCTGTGCTTACATGCTGGTTTTATGCTGGTCTGGATTTTAATAGCTGTGGGCTAGAGAGAGGTGGTATTTGAAGCCTTTTCTTTGCTGCTGGCCTCACGCATTAAGCCTGTTGACCTTTTATGAGTGATCTAAGTAGGTAAATAACTATGCAGTGTATACATTTTGAAAAGGAAAATAAAAACCTTACATCCAGTGTAGGTGCTGAAGCTTTTGTCATATATGGAAATGGTATGATAAGTATGTCACTGTCCTTTTGGTCAGCTGTGCCCCAAATCATGAAAAGGCGAGTGTTGCATCCAGATTCAAGAGCTTCTTTTCTCCTTGTCACATGGCATAGTTTGTGGAGGAGGGGAATCAACACATTTCTTTTACTTCTAAATCTGCTGTCTTGCACTCATCTGGTGAGGCAGAAAGTTTTCCCAGGGAATAGTGTTTCCCTCAAAGATGTTTCCCTTTGCTTTGCCTCTCCCCTAAGCTTAAATGTATTTAGGGAAATGTGTGAGAAGAAGGGCTTTGAAATGGTAAGCTCCAAGGAACTGTAACATCCAAGCAGAGTTGAGTGATCTGAAATGGTCAAGGTAGCCCTGTCCTTTGGCTTCAAGGGAGCCGAGTTACGTTCCTTTCTGTTGCCGTGAGAAGCAGTGGCCTGCTCAGGTCTTTGAGCTCAGAGATAGCTCTTTAGGTCTGGTTTTGCAGCAGGCCCCTTCTTCCTTCTGGTGCATCTTCCAGGGTTTTTTTTCCAGAGGAGCTTGTGTTGAAACCTGCGTATAATTTCCCCTCTTTGAATTAGTTGTGTGCAACAGCAGTGGTTAAGGAGTTCCGTTTTCCTCGTTAGCTGATACCCGCTGATAGCACTGCATGTTGTATCATTCAGCCATTGTTCAGAGCAGGTAAATTGTTATTAAGAGGACACACAGTTCCATCCAATGGTAAAATCTGTGATAGGGTTTGGTAATGATGAAGACTCTTCCTTCTCTGATGCTTTTCTTCTCCCCCTTGTTGCTTGGCTGTAACACCATCTGAACTCATAAAACGCATCACCGTGTTGGTATTCCATGTCGAGTGCAGATCACCAAGGGAGAGCTATAGCAGTGTTTGTGTGTGCAGAGCTTCGTGGGTTCTAGGGCTTGCTGTTGGTTGGGAGGAGTTACTGCTTAATTGTTCTTCAAGGGGAATCACCTTCATGTTGATTTAATTTGGGATTGTCTTCCTAAAAGACAGGAATTTGAAAATAAGGCTTCAGTAAACCCCAAAAAAGTCATAATTCATAAAATCCTTCTAGTATCATGGATTTAACAGTAGCCATTACAGGTGTAGGAGTGAGTGTGTGTTACTTCATTGCGTGCTTCTTATGCTCATCCTCCAAAGGGAGTTGGACAGTCGCTGCTCCAGTTGCCTGTGTGGCTGCCACAACAGTTACATATCCTATTTTTCACCTCCCATCTCCAAATAAAATATCTGCTCTGTCATACTGTGTCAGATTATACTGCTGTTAGAGTACAGCTGGAAATTTTACTGAAATTGAGAACAAGCAATTAAGTTCCTGATGGAAGGGAAGGATGCTCCTCTTGACATCCAGTGGTCTGTAGGTGAACTGTTGTGTAGCACAGCCAAATTCATTGGGAAGGTGAAATGAATGGTAAGCAATATAATTGATCCCTGTATAAAACAGGGCACCATCTGAACGGTAGGCTGATGGTCAACTTGAGTGATGCTGGCAGAATGGAAGGTGTCTGGTTATTAAGGGACGCTCATGGCTTGGGAATGTTTTTCTGCTCTGCTGGTGACAGCAGTAAAATACGATCCCAGTTATTCAGCAACGAGCCCATAAGGAAAAGCAAACGGTGTGGGGAGATGCACTTAGTGGAGTCAACTCATTCCTGAATCGGACAGTGATATCCTCCCTCCAGCCTTCCAACTAAGGATAGCTGCTAATCAACAGACTTGTTCCAGACAAAATGCCAAATGTCACCAGTGTTGCAGCGGAGCTCAGAGAGATGGAAAAATCGCTGTTGGATGTATTCCTGTTGGACGAGAGCAAACTTTTCCCCCTCTTCTCCTCTTACCCTCCTCTCCCATGAAGGATCAGAGAGGATGGAGGAAGAGTGATAATCATTGTGTCCTGTGATCCTGACAGTGTTTTCACTTGCCCAGTTAGTTCTGCTGCAGCTTCGAGGAATGATTTGATCCAGTGAAATCTCCTCTGTTTTAAAGAGTTTTGGAAAAATTAATAAAGTAGTTGAGTTCTGTGGCTTAATTATGGCCTATGGGCTGGGCTGTAGTGAGGGCTGTGTGGGTGCTCTGAGGCTGTTGTAATAACAAGCTGTCCTAGTACAGCTTTTTCAGCTTTATACTTAGTTTCAGAATAAACCACCAAGAGCTTATATTGGTTTTGTCCCCCTCAAATTTATGAAACTTATTTGATCTGTTGTTCTCCCGCTTTCTTGCACACATTCCTTCAAAATTAGAAAAAAATTCTCATGGCCATAAATTCTTGGAGAGGCTAGTTTTCTCACTGGCCTTTGTAACTTGATTAGAGGTAGTCCTTGTCGCTCCAGGCGCTCTGGAGAACATGGGCTGACAGTACCTCCCTGGAGTGTTTTTGTGAAATTGAGTGTTTTCCTTTTGTAGGTTAGGATTGTTGGTGTGATGGACGATTATGATTCAGTGACTATTACATTCATTGCATCCCAGTAACTTGTTGATTATCTTTTCCTAACATCAGGTCAACATAAAATTTACTTATGTTTTAAATGTCAGTTAAAAACTTGTATTCAAACAGACGTTTATTTTTATACATAGTTTCTTTATAAGGATGACCAAGAGAAGAAGTCATGCAAAACTGACATCTTGGGAGGTGACTGCTTTTTCAAGTCTACCCGTTGCTGTCACATACTTGAAGTTTCTAAATAAGCTTTATCTAGAGTGGGATGTCTTGGGTTTTCTCCTTTCACAATGCCTGAAATTCTTGCTCACAGTGGTTTTTGTTTTTAAGTTTTGAGTTTTAGACGTTTAAATGAGAAGCAAAGCTCTGTTAATAAATCGAATTTTCTGTCTGTTAGGAAAGCACAGTACGAGAAGAAGCTAAAAATGCCTCTGTAAACAACTTGCACTTCAACATGCTAGCAGATGTTATTCTATCACTTTGAACTGTGCATCACTGAAGTGTATTGGGATATCTTAAAATAGTCAGGGGTGGTGGCCAGAGACTCTAGACTACTATAGATGGTGAGGCTGTTTCGCTGTCGCAATGAAATAAGCCAGAAGTACATGCTGCTAAGGTCATTTGCTTGCTCAAGGTCAGCATGTTCAAAGTCAGCTGCTATACTTGTGAGCATGGTTACTGTCAGTAGTATATATAAGAAGAGAGTCCTGATAATGTAAAGAATTGCTATTACAAGTGAATTGGGACACTTAACCATTTCCCCTCCCCCCCCCCCCCTTTAAAGTTGCTGAGCTGTGATTGCTGGTTTATGTTCTTATCTGAGTAAACAGAACTTAATGTCGAGATAAGCTGTCCTGGGTTGTGCCTGGGAACAAATTGCTTTGTTGATTTGGGAAGATTTTGTTTGCATTTTTTTGCATAGTGTTCATTGTATTAAAATTTTATTCACGATTACTAGAACCTAACAAAAACCATAAGTACTCTCCAGAACTGGCAATCTTAGCTCATCATAACTTCATGTTTCTATAGCTATTTGATAACAACTGTAGTTTCAAGTGAACATAATGTGGTCTCTAGTACCTTGTCGTTCTTCATTCATAGAAACAGAAAATAAGAGTAGATTTTCTGGTAATGGTGTGGTTTTTTGGTTTTGTTGGTCTTTTTCTGCATGCTGTGGAAAAGAATAGCAGGGTTACTGTAAACTTGTAACTTTTTTTTTTTTTTAAATTTTCTCTGAAGACCCAGAAGATTATTATGGGGATGGGAGTGAATGAAGTGGCAGCCAGACTTCCAGTTGGTTGTTTTTCTGAGCTGGAAATTTTCTAAGTAATCTAAGACAAGATAACACATGAAGCATTCAAAGGTAGCATGTACATGCTGGAGATTCAAGTATAATCAGCCTGATTTCAAATAATTAGCGATTGTAGGAGCAACAACTTAAATCAGAGTTCAGATGATGGCTTTCTTGATCTTCAGATTGATTCAGTTTGAACAGAATGGAAGTTCTTTTAAAATGTTGAAGGCAAAAGAGCTCTTGGTTCTTGCTGTATTTCATTTTTCGAGATTGAACTACAGACCTAAGTTTCTCATGGCTAAAGTTTGGGAAGCAGCTTTTATTTTTCATGCATTAAAATAGATCTACTGAAATGTGATCCTTTTTTTTTTATATTTTCACTACAGTGATATTTATGTCACAAAGATTTGTTCATCTGTGTGTCCGTGAACGTGGATATCTCAGGTGTCTTAATTGCAGAAAGTATCAGTGGTAGCTATAGTGCTGTATTTGTAAATATTGTGTCTCCCTGCTCCCGCTGTGCCTGTTTGGTGTATTTCTGTTGTAAGAGCAGGTAATACTAGATCTAAATCAACATGACTGAAAGTGAAGCCTGCCCATCAGCTCCTGTCTCTTCCTTCTGACATCCTTGTCCTCAAAGGAGAGCTGTTTTGTGGGTGAAGGCTACCTTCTGCGTCAGCTCCTGGCACCCAACACCAGTGAAGTGGCTATAGCAGAAGCACCGGGGGAGATGTCTTCTGTGGGGTTGAGCACACAAAAATCAACCAAGCTGCTACTCTGCTGACCCAACCTGTGAAAGGGAGAGACTCTGCCACAGCTGTGGGCTCATCCCATCAGCAGCAGAAGGCGAACTGCCTCAGTTGATCCAAAAAATCAAGCAGGTTGAACAAGTGCAAATAGAGAATGTGGGCACATTTAGGACTTGTGCAGGTTCAGACCAAAACCAGCAATGAAATACTGTCGGAATTAAAAACTGAAACAATGACAATAAAAACCTCTTTTGTGAATTCTGGCATTAATTGGAAATTGGTAGAGGTGTCTGACATAAAAATAAGTATTTGGGATGTAATTAAGTAAAATTAAAATTCGTATAAAAATAAGTTGCCTGAAGTGGCCATATTGCCAAATTTTATACTGTATGCTTGGAGGTCCTTGATTCTACAGTGCTAGCTAATATTTTTGAGGAGTTTCTGTTTGAACTGTTAATAAAATACCTTCCAACAAGTGGAATTGGATTAGGGACATGGGGGAAGCAAGCCAAAAGTATTTCACAGGTAAGATCTTCAAGCAGCTGCATTTTCAAACTGTGATGTTACCTTAAGAACATATGAAGTGTCATTGCACTTAAAAATCTCAGTTTGTTGGTAATTGGACAGCAACAGTTGATTAAAGGGCAGGCATAATGTAATTTAAACCAGTAGCACTTGTGTGTGAGAACGTGAGTCTCTGCAGACAAGTTCTGCTCGTGAGGCAAAACTTAAAATTATTTTTATCCATATGAAACATTTAATAAAACTCTGAATCTCCATGCAAATGTAGATCCAAAGTATGTGGGAGAGAGGACAAAGCTGTGGCCTCTGTCCCATGTGCTTGTTGGAAGTGGGCAGAAGCACAAGCTAGTGGTATTAAGCCTCCACAGAAGATGGATGAGGAGAAGCACTGTCTTCTGCCTGTGTGATGGTGTCCAGCTTGTTGTGTGGCACAGAAGGACTGCATGAGGACTTCAGGAAGACCAAAATCTGTCTGCTAAGTAACGGGAAAAACAGCTGCTTCTTAGTGAAGGCACACTTAACCAGTAGTGCAGGGCAGGCAATTCAGAACCCAAATTCTGAATACATTTGGGTTCATTTAATTTCCTTGTGCTTCCAAAAGTCTAGGCTTTGTTTACTAGCATAAAGTCAGCATCCTGACCAGGATGTCTTTCTCAGTGCATAATACGTACTTCAAGGATGAAACATTAAAAGTAGCTTATTCAGTAATGCATGGAATCTGGAATCCTGTATAAAATATGATTATTATGTATTCTGCAAAACACACTGCGTTATCTGGGTTGCAGCAGGGTGGGAGCCTGGTTATGAAACCCTGACTCTTTGAGGGCAGGGGGGGGAAAGATAGTCACAGGGCATCTTCAGAGCAGCCAAGTCAAACCAGTTCTCATTTCTCTTCAACTGGTGTTGAATGCTCCATGGGGTTCGGGATTTCTCACTTCACGGTGTGTGCTGTGCTGGGCCTGCCATATTGAAAACTACCTGAAACAGTGAAACAGAGCAGTTTGCCAGTTGTGCTTGTTGTGTGTAACTGAGATGTAGCCAGTGAAGTTTGCTTACACAAGAAGCTTTCTTGGTGCTAAAAATGAAACGTTAGTGGAATTTTGTTCTGTGCACTAAGGACTATTGTAAATATTACCATTTTCCCCTTTGTAAATATCTAGGATGTTTCTGTTGTCCCAGGACAGCAATATTTCCGCAAAATATCATAGAATCATAGAACGGTTTGGGTTGGAAGGGACCTTAGAGATCATTGAGTTCCAATCCCCCTGCCATGGGCAGAGACACCTCCCACTAGAGAAGGTTGCTCAAAGACCCATCCAGCCTGGCCTTGAACACCTCCAGGGCATCCATGATTTCCCTGGGCAACCTGTTCCAGTGTCTCACCACCCTCACAGAAGAGTTTCTGGTATGTAATCTAAATCTCCTCTCTTCCAATTTAAACCTGTTGCCCCTTGTCCTTTCACTACACTTCCTGACAAAGAG
>BJBW01005069.1:0-38851 GCA_004320125.1 Scolopax mira
CTGTCTGGATGCAGTCCTGAGTGATGTGCTCTGGGCAATCCTGCTTTAGCAGGGGAGTTGGACTAGATGATCTCTAGAGGTCCCTTCCAATTCTGACAATTCCATGATTCTAAGATTCTGTAACCTCCTGCACTGTAGCACACCACCCCTTGGCACATGTTCTTGCCAGAAGCCCTCAGTGAGCCCCATGTCACCCATGCACCTACATCAGGAACCTCACAATCATTTGTGAATCGCAGGATGGAGCCCTGCATCCTGTGAGCTCTGCCCTGGCCAAGCACAGGCAGCTTTGGTCAGTGGCCCCACCTCAATCCCAAAGCCCCTTCCTGTGTGACCCTCAGGGATTAATGCTAGCTCTAGCCTAGGCCCCACAGAAGGTCCCCTGGAGCCCCTGTGCATGCGTGGGCCAGCTTCCCCTGCTCAGGAAGGGCAGAACTGGGCAGCCAAGAGATCTCCTGATGACTCCCTTACCAATGCACTCAACGTTGACTTGAATGTGGATCCAGTCACCTCTGCTGTCCTTTCCACGCCAGTCTTCTCTGTATACTGATTTCCCACCTCTGGTACCCTGGACTTCGTTTGAACATTTGACATGGCTGAAAGATGGCTGGAAATCCTCAGGGCAGCTCAGCATCACTTCCTCATTCTTCTTGTAATTCTCCTGGTCTGGTGCCATCTGGAGTCTTGGGTCCCATTGGGGCCTTTTGCATGTTTCTGGCAGAGGTGAGAGTGGGTGTTAATCAGGGTGGGAAAGGTCAAGGAGGTAGGGAAAGACTAGGTGGTGACATAGAAGCAATCATTTGGTTTGTGGTAGAGCAGGGCAGCCAGGACACCTCCTTACATCTCTCTTACCGATGCACTCCACCCTGGACTGAATGTGGATCCAGTCACCTCTGCCCTCCCTTCCCAGCCATAGGTCTCTGTATAAAGGATTCCAGCTGGTCATGGTCTGGTCTTCCCCCAAACACTTCACGTGAGTGAAGGATGGCTGGAAATCCTTGGGGCAGCTCAGCACCACTTCTTCGTTTTTCTTGTAATTCTTACGGTCTGGTGCCAGCTGGAGTCTGCTGTCCCAGCTGGGCTTTTTGCACGTTTCTGGCAGAGGCAAAAGTGAGTGTTACCACAGCCTGCAGTAGGGAGTTTCCCACATTATCTCTCCCTGCTCACCACCCCTGACCACTGAGCTACCTCCACACGGCCATCCCCACACTCAACACAGCCTGTGCCAGCCCAGGACAGCCCAGGTCCCCATGACCTGAGGGAGGGCATTGCTCTTCCTCCAATTGCATCTCCTGCAGCCTCCAGCCCCAGTGCTGAGGGATGGCCCAACCCCAGGCACTCAGGGCTCCCTTCAGATCCCTCCACTCCAACTCCTGGGGCCACATAAGATGCCCCCAAGGTCCCTCACTTGCATGGGCAGCAAGGGGCACATGTAGACTTGTGCACTCCCTAGTGGCACCTGGAGGTGCAGCAAAGACCATAACACCACTGTGGGCACCTCATTGCTGGTCCCAGATCCTGCCCCAGGCCCTGGCACCCATCAGCAGGGCCCCACGCCTGCAGGAGCTGCTGCCTTGACCAGCTGGCTCCAAATTGCCTCTTGTCTTCTGCCTGGCCTGGCCCCTTCAACACCTTGCACAGGCAACACAGCATCATGGAGGGACTGTGGTGTGCCTGCTGCTCAGCTGGACAACATCACAAGTGGCTCCCGAGGGTGAAGGTAGAGAAGGGACATGGGAGAGCTGCTGCTGCTTCACTTACCAACACACTCTACGGATCTCTCAATGTATGTCCAGACACCTGTGCTGTTCTTGCCCTCCCAGTCATGTCCATAGGCTGCTTCTCTAGAGTTTTCATTTATTCCCAGAAATCCCCTTGCACATCTGACGTTGGAGAAGGATGGCTGGAAACCATCAGGACACATCAGCACCACTTCCTCATTCTTCTTGTAATTCTCCTGGTCTGGTTTCAGCTGAAGCCGTGAGTCCCATGGGGGTCTTTGGCATGTTTCTGTCTGTGCTGAAAATGAATGTTAGTTGCGGTGGAAAATTTGAAGGAGGTCGTGCAGGTATAGGTTGTGGAATAGCACAATCCCTCGGGTTTCTGAATGGAGAGGGGAGGTGACATGTCCATCTACCAGTACATGATCCCTCAGCAAAACTTGTTGGAAAGGGCCTTTCCTTCTGGCCTGCTCAGAAAACATGTCAGGAGCTGCCAGCTTGCCCAGCTGGCACAACCTTGTCTCCTGTCTCCTACCTTGCCTGTCCTATTCAACACTTTGCACAGACAACACAGCATCACGGCCTGCTGTTCAGCTGGACAACATCACAAGGAGCTATCGAGGGGACATGGGAGAGCTGCTGCTGCTGCTTCACTTACCAACACACTCTACGGCCCCCTCAATGTATGTCCAGGCACCTGTGCTGTTCCTGCCCCACCAGGCATCTCCATAGATTGGCTCTCCAGAATTTTCATTTATTCGCAGAAATCGCCTTACACATTTGACCTTGGGGAAGGATGGCTGGAAGTTTCTAGTGCACTTCAGTGTCATTTCTTCATTCAGTTTGTATTTTTTGTTATGCTCAAACTGGACTCTTCCTTCCCATTTTGGTTTTTGGCACCTTCCTGTCAGGGCAAAAGTGAGATTCCTTTTCAGGGACAAGAGATGCTCAGGCAGGAGGGGGATGAGGCTTTGCCATAACCGACTGTGGTGTCAGCATTCAACACTGAAAAACCCAAGGGCCCCCACGCGCAGGAAAGGAGCGTATGCCTGGGCAAGGTGGTGATACAGGACATTGGGAGAGGTGTGAAATGAGGGGCAGGATCTGACTTCCTCTGACCTCCCCATGTCCTGCAACTCAGGAACAGACAGAGAGAAGATGGAGGGACAGTGCCAAAAATCTGTCCCACACTGGACGCTTCTGTCCCTCCTCATCTTGGAGACTAGTTCAAGTTGGGGTCCATCTTTGAGCTGTGGACAAGGTGTCTCATGGACATGGCAGGATGTCAAAGGTCACTCCTTGGGGAGAAGCACGTGTAGAGGGAAAGACTTAGTGCTCCTGCACTTACCTGTGGGGCAGGTCAGGTTCACGACCACCCGCTGCCATGCTCCCTCAATGGTCTTCACCTCCCAAACACTCTTCCAACCTAGAGACATCTCTTTTACACATCTGATCACAGCAACAGGATGAGAACTCTTCATAGGGCAGCTCAGTGTCACCTCTTCATTAAGCTTGTAAATCTTCTTAGATGGGGTAAAGTTCCACTGTGGCTTTGAGTTCCACTGGGGCTTCTGGCATCTCTCTGCACAAAGAAGAAGAAATGGGTTTAAGCAGGAGAGGAAGGGACCTGCTGTGGGGTCTATTGCTCTGATTTTGACACTGTCCAGCTTCTTTTGTTACCACATTCAATGCCAAATCCCTCTCTTGCAGCCTAGAGCAGAGTTAATGAGAGCAGCAGGCCACCCCAAGAAAAACCCTATCCATCCCTACAGTCCTGTAGGCTTCCCCACTCAGGATTCATTTGGGTAAGGCCAAATGATTTCATTCCTCCCTGGCCTTCACACAGAGGTCCTTCCTTAGCCACCACCTTGGCCATATGCCAAGGCACTGTCTGAAGGCACTGGGCTTAGAGTAGCCCCCAGGATCGTCAACTTTGAACCCCTCCCCAGGAGCACAGACCCCTGGCAGCTGCCTGTGACAAGATGCTGAGATAAAAGATGGGACTTTTTGGGACTTTCAGAGTTCACAAAAGTAGTGACATAGTTTAGTGGAGGGTTTTCTATCAGAATCAGGTTGATGGGAGTATTCTCCTCAGGCTGAGGAGAAATTCTCCTTCCCGTCTAACCTGCTGACACAGTTGCAGATTTCAAGAGAGATGGGGGAGAGTGACTTCCTACAAACACCGATGGACTGCTGGCAGGGGTGGTTGCAGATGTACACCAGACCTGTGCCTTACTCTGAAGCCCACCCAAACTTTTAGTGCCCTCTGCATAACAAAGCTTTTGCTTCTGATACAGCCATGAAGGAAATTCTCAAGAAGTTTTCAGTCTTGTATGGTGCTTCCTTACAGACACCAGTGGTAGCACTACGTTTAAAAAGGCCACATCTCACTGTTCGTGCTTTAGAAGTGTAATACAGACCAGACTTATTGTAGTACAAAGAAGAATTAGCCTTTATTTAAAGTTCATTATTATTTTTTTTAATACTAAAAAGTGAGGTTTCTGCGTGCTGATAATAGGCATATTCAATGTTATACTATCTGTTGCTGACAGGCACTCAGGATTGATTCAGCCTTTCTCTTAGATATGGGTAGTTCACTAAAATGGAACTAAATATGTGCTGTGTAAGGCTCCCGGGCTGGAAGTGGGTGTGAAGCCACATATTTCTGACTAGGCTGACTATACCTCCTTCATCAGGACTCCAGTGAATCACTTCTCTTAAACCTAGGTGTTTATCAGCCCTTATGCTTTGCCAGAGACATTGGTGTGTTTTCTTTTTTTTTTTTTTTTTTCATGTGCAAAGGTCCTAGCAGAGTTTTGCTCCAGGGCTTCCTCAGTCCACCCACTGGTGTCTGCTGGGGGGTGTCAGAATGCTGCTGTGACCCAGCGTGGTTTCCACTGTGGCATCAGGCAGGGGCAGACAGCTGGAATGTGCTTCTGCAAAGACCTCACATGTGCCAGCCGTGTGTCTGTGGCCACTTCTGCCCTTTGGCCACAAAGTCTACACCTCTGAGCAGTCCCAAATGCAAACCCTCTTGCTCCCTGGCTTTTCCCACAGAGCCCCTTGCAAGCTGACTGTCCTCTGCAACTCCTCCATTCCTTTCTGGGCTGTAGGGGTAAGTCACTAGGCCACCTTTTTTCTTCCCTGTGGGTTCTTCTGTGCTCTTTGGTCTGCCAGATGTGGCCCTGTGTGCTTGTGCTTGGGTCAGACAGGGGCTGATACAGCACCTGGACGCTGGCTGGGCATGGACCACTCCACACACAGCCCAAGGGCTGGGCGGGAGAGATCAGAACAGGCAGGGAGAGGTCTCAGAGCTCTTCCTGGTGGCATTTCTGACAGCTGCTTGAGGGTAAAGCCTAGAAGGCTCTGCTCCCCAAAGAAGAGAAGACACTTTGAGTCCACCTTGGGTTTTGCTTGAGACTCACTAGGAGAAACCAGTCCATGGCTGCTGGGTGCAGCTGAGATGCACATGTTGTCAGGGTGGACACACATCTGTCCTAACCCTCTTTCTTACATTCCTTCCCCCATCATTCTGTAAAATTTACACTGGGAAAGGAGCTCCTTGCAGCAAAGGAGCCGTTGCTCTAACCCAGGATGGCTGTTTTTGTGCTTTGGTGGTGGTGGCCATGGGAAGCTGCATGGCACATGTCAGTCAGAGGGTATCCACCAGATCTCCACCAGGCTGGCGCCCACCGCTCGTGAGAAAGAGATCGATGCACACCCCTGTGGGCACCACTGGAGAAGGGAGGGTGCTCAGAGAGCAAGGGGAAAGAAACACGCAGCTTCTCGCCTTGTAGGAACTAACGGCATCCGTGAGAATAAAGAAAGAGTCATCAGAAACACTGTTTTTCACCCTGCTCTGTGGTATGCAGACAGCCGCCCACGGGTCCTCCACCCCCAGCTATAGGAAAGAGGCTGAGACAAGTGAAATTTCCGCATGGAAAATATGGTGCAAACATGACCAAACAGGCACCTCTTGTAACGTACAACGTGTGTGCACTGCAAAACAGGGGAATGCTGAATGCCTAGGCAGAAGTGGTAACAAAACGTTAGTCTATTTGCCTCATGCAGTCAGAAATTAACTGTTTTTTCTTCAGCTGACGCTATTAAATTAATACCCTCCTTGTTAATCTTGTTTAATACCCATGAATATAGTAAGCATTTCACAGAAGTATCTGGACTGTCAGTCCCTGCTGCAAAGCAGTTAGTAGTCTGGCAGGCGAAACAAAGCCCCAGCATGCCCCCAGAAGAAGATGTCAGGGAAAGGAGAAAGAGTTGTGCTGGTAATTCAGGTCAGACTTGTGTCTTCAGCCCTTTGCTGACCAGCAAAAGACGTACTTTCTTGCGTTGTATTATCCCGCATGCAAAGAATAAAAGACAAGGTAAAATCTAAGGAGCAGCAGGGGAAAAGTTCAACCCTTAGCTCAGCAGCTAACAGAGGTGACAGCGCAGCGCGCTGGGCGCTTGCTGGGGCTTTGATGCCATGTGCTTGCTGAGAGGAGCTAAGAAAAGCAACCACTCTTTCCACCCGTGGACAGTGGTATGGCAAACCACTGAGAAGACATGCAGCGGTCTTAAAGCCTCTCCTTGCGAGCAACCAAAGCTGCCGAGTGGATCTTTGAGAGTGATGGGCAGTGTGAGGTAGGAGAAGGGGAGGAGAGACCTGGGGGCTGCTCAGCTTGTGAGGAAAAGGAGGTGTCCCTAGACAAGGTGCCACGGGAAAGGGAGGGAAATGGCAGCGCTTTAACCTGTGCTGCTCTGCCGTGTAAAAGGGCACGTGACATGGTTTTTTAAGAACACGAGGTGAGATACTTGTTTCCTGAATCTGTACTCCGGTAACGGGAAGTGGAAGCATGGCGGAGCACACGGCTCACAGCACCAAGGGTGTCCAGTCCCAAGGCACTTCTCCGTAGCATCTCTCAGCTTTTGTGTTCCCTGCAGGATTTACTCTGGGCGCTGTCTGAAATTCAAGTCCAACTGACACAAAAGCTTTAGGTTTGAGGGTGGCCTTTTTTTACCTAGCCACCCTCCCACCCACCAGGCATTGCAGCTTCCCTCCCAGTTAGGGCTTGCTGTCAGCTGCTACTAAATCACTGCCTACTGTCAGCAGGCTGATGAGAAAGGGGCCAGGTCCAGCCTGGATCACAGACCCTGCCTCTGCAGGGACAGCATCCTGTAAAAGCTTCTTCTCCTGCCTCCCAGGCACGAGGGAACTGTAAGGAGGTGAGGAGTGACATAACCCAAGGGAGAGAAGAACCCCTCTGAGAAGAGCATGGCAAGACAGCAAGGTGACAATAGGACAATGAGACAATGCATCCTGCTTGCTGGAGGGGTGAGCAGAGCAGCAGTGCTGCGCTGGCTCACACTTGTACCACACACAGCAACCACATCCTCTTGCCTGCAGCTGCTTGGCTCTCCGCGGGGCTCCCAGAGACACCTCTCATCTCCTGCCCAGCGATGGGACACAGCTCTGCCTTCCAGTCTCATTTCCTCGGCGATTGCTGGACCCTGGGACACATGTCCCTTCCCTAAAATTATTGTCGTGCCTGCGACTTTTCAGAAACCAGCACCACCAGCCGTCAGTGTTGGGGGTGGGGGTGGGGGGGCAGAGGCAGAGTGAGTGATGGAACCTAGCACGAAAGCGTTGGCACTCTGAAAAGGGACAGCCCCAAACTTCACCGCACCCTGGTCCCTTCCAAACATGGAAGGAATTTTGTTAGTGCCTTTAAGGGGACAGTACTGTGCAGCAAGAGCAGCTTGTCTGCTGTCCCCACTGGGATGTTCCCTCTCCCTCATTGTACCCTACGTCTGCCAAGGTCTTGGGAGATGCTCAGGGGCCCCAGGAAAGTTTGGGTCACTCCCTGTTCCCATGTTACTCATTTCTGCCCAATGGCTTTACCTGACCCCATTGCTACTGTCTGTCCCATAAAGGCCCATTCCACCCTAACAGGGATGGGAGGGACCACCCATCTTGCCCATTTGCCTTGTTTGGTCCCTCAGTGGAAGAAGACCCTCAATCCATCAGGTGGGGACCTCCACACAGGTCCCGGGATGGAGTGAGGCCACATGCAGAGGATGCAGGCAGGGCTGCCTGCGCTGCTGGGTGCGGCTGCTGAATGTTTTTGTCTCAGTTCCTCTTCTCACAAACACCAAGGGTGCAAATTCAGCAATGCCCTCTCTGACGCAGGCAGCCACAGGCTCCTCCAGGGACAGCTGGGCGACAGAGATGGGCAGAGGGTGCCAAGGGTCTGCTGGCCACCATGTTCCCACTGTGTCTCTGCCGCATACAGTATGGACAGGTCCTGGCTTCAGCATGCAAACAGACTGGAGAGCCATGCAGGACTTGGACATGGTTGCACATGCTGGTCTGGGAGGATTTGGGCTTCACTGGAGGATCTGGGCAAGGAGAAGCCACACTGGGCAGGAGGATAACCTCCGTTGCAGGTTTTCCCTTGTTTTTTGAGTGACAGTGCACTGTGTTCATGCTCCCTGCAATCACTGGGACACATTTCACCTGGGAATGCACTCCCATGGCCCATATCACACAGTGTAGACCCTTCCATCAATTCCCATCAGCAGCTAAAGGTCCTGGTCACATTCCCTGGCCTTTATCATAGCCAGGGTCGTTAATCCACCGATTAATCCACCATTCTCTATCCTGAATCAGCCCAGACACATGCCTGCAGCGGGTCAGGACAACATGAGTAGATGCTAGTGAGTAGATGCTGCTCCAGCAAGGTTAGTTTAGAGAAATACTCCCTGTTCAGGCAGATGCAGAACAACACAAAGTCATGGACCTGGGATCACAGCTCAAACTCCAGACAGTGCTGCACTGGACTGATTCACCAGCCATCTGGGAGGTCAGATAACATGTGAGCCTGAAGATTTCCACGAACTGACTCTGCTGGTTTGGAAGTGTGCAGCCTGTGTAGGAAGGGCTCAGCAAAGCTCTGAGGCTGCCTGCCCCTCTATCACCAAACAAGTGTGTTCAAGAGAAATCCCAACACATCATAATTCCTTACAGGGTCTCCTGGAGACACAGGGGCTCAGGTTGTGGCTCCCCAGGTCTTTTCTGGGCAGCAGCACCCATCTCCACTGCAGTGAGGACATGGCATCTACACACCATGCAAAGAGTGATGGCCACCTGCTGCTTCTAGGGACACTGACCACTCCAAGGAAGAACAATGTGGCCCCTGCAGAAGCTTTCCCAGCACACCGAGGTTTGCTGACCTCCATTCCCAAACAGAGCTTCACCCCACCACAAGCCGACAGATGCCTCAGTGTCTTGGTCCCAGGTGTGGACATTAACTCCAGTCCTCTCTGAAACAGCTACTGCATCCTGCACGCAGTAAAGATACATAGCAGCCTTGCAGCTGGAGAGCAGTGAAGCCTCCTCTTGCGGAGAGAGAAGTGAGCACATCTTACCTGTTTCCTGTGGTACTGTGGAGCTGCTGGAGTCTGGGCTGTCCCTCAGCTGTGCTGCCAGCAGAGGTGTGAGGAGCGTGAGGAATATCCATCCCAGGCCCATCTTGGCTGAGGCTCCCTGGGGAAGACTGAGGTCTCAGCCCCGCTGGCTGCCTCACAGCACACCCGCCTGACTGCAAGAGGTGCAAGCACAGAGAGGAAACAGCCACACAGACAAATCACGTCTGGTGCAAGAGGCTTCCTCATTGGAGAGGGAACCTCTGCCAGCATCAGCGCCTCTTTCCTTCTTCTCTTCTGTTCACCGGGGCTACTTCACACCCCTTTTGCAGTCTTGCTGCTCTCTGACCTCTTGTCTGATAACCACAGTTTTCAGGCTTTCTTGCAGGAGCAGCTACTAGCCACAGCAGCTGGGCTGCTTCCTCTCCTGGCACAGATTTCCAGTCCCAGAAGGACTTGTGAGTTGTGTTTGTTCATGGTCCTCTGGGGTCCTTCCTGGGGTTTTTCAGGAAGATGTAGTTTCCATACTCACATGGTAAAGTCAAGCAGAGACTACATCAGGACAACCCTCACCTTGGTACTGCCTGATAAAGATTGTGATTAAAAGGGCTTCTGCAGTGCACCGATGATCCTAAATACTTGGCAGTGCCTGCCATGGGCAGGAAAGCAGATGCTTAAGAAGAAGCTGGTGAGATCTGTGGCGACTGTGGAGCCCAGGTGCTGTGGCAGATTGTGTTGCTGGCACGTGCTGGAAGTGGAAAGGTCTATAAAAGGGTGAGAAGGCACCACAGGCATGGCAGTAGGCAGGGAAGGGGCTGGTGGTGATTCTGCGTGGCTGGCGACATTGGCCAAAGCAGCAGACCCAACCATCTGAGCTGGCCCAGGCAGGAGTCAATGAACTTGTGCTCCAGCCTTCCCAGCCAGCCAGCAGCTCTTGCTGGAGGTGCTTGGCCCTTGCTCCAGCTGAAACACACAGCTGGGAGAAAAAGAAACCCTGAAATCTTTTCTGAGGCTTTGCAGCAAGGAAGCAGCCCCTTGTGGTGGCCTTCCTTTTTATTACGCTTTTCAGCAAGGCCCATACCCCTGTTTCAGATGGGATAGAGTTAATTTTCCTCCTAGTAACTGCTATGTTTTGTATTTAGTGTGAGAATAATGTTGATAACACATTAATTTAGTTGCTAAGTAACTCTTACATTAAGACAAGGAATTTTTCAACTTCCCATGGAAGTTGACAGGGAGCACAGACAGGACAAGCTGGCCAAAGGAATATCTCACACCATAGATGTCATGCTCAGTGTATAAATGGGGGTTGACCAAGGTCAGGAATCCATTATTGCTGCTCAGGATGGGCTGGGGATCCCATCACCAGGTGGTGAGAATAGTATTGCATCACTCTTTTTGTATAGTCTTTTACCACTGTTTTTTAACCTCTTCCACCACTGTTCTATTAAACTGTGTTTATTTCAGCCCATGGGGTTTTGTTTCCTTTTTCTTCCTCTTCTCCCAATTCTACTGGGGGATGGGGGAAAGGAGTGAGGGAATGGCTGCACGATCCTAATTGCTGGCTGGAAGCAAGACACAACAGCCCAGTACTCCCAAGCCTGGGGTCAGGCTCTGCTTGCTGATAATGCACATCCTCCGCTTGATTTGCACACTCTGCAACACCTTTACTCAGCAGCATCAAGCTGTGTGGGGTGCTCTGGGTGGACCTGCTTTGGCAGGGCACTTTTGGCAGGGACTAGATGATCTCCGGAGGTCCCTTTCAACCCCATGTTGTTCTGTGATTCTCTGAGTGGCCCTCTCCAAACACATTCTCCCCAGCTACCCTGAGCAAAACATGGTACAAGTCTTGTTTTATATTTTTTTGGCAGTGATGGTGCTTGAGAGCAGACACTCACCCATCTTTTAACTCTCAGAGACAGAGCTGGAGTCTGCCCTGCTCCCTTTCTTGTGCCCTCCTGTGCTCAGAAAGGCTTCTCCCTTGTCTGTGCTTCATTTCTTCCTGCAACAGAGCTGGCAGGGTCAGTGCTAAGACCTCCAGGAACCTCACTTTTTCTTTCTTTCACTCAGATGATGAAGCTCACCCATGGAGCTCACCATACTCAAAGACACTTTCCCTAGCAAAAGTGCCCTGGGGCTGCAGGGCATCAGGGAAGCAGGGTACATCCTGGGTGGCAGCTGTACTCCACCTTGACCACAGGTTTTTGGGCAGGAGAAAGCAACTGCTCCTCTGCCTCCAGCAACACCCCAGACTTCACCTTTCTTTGGTCATTGGTACTGCTGAGACTCTCAAGGAATAAGCAAAGAGCTGCAAAAGCAAACTATATCCTTAGGAACGGATGACTCGTTTGGAGGACCTTTGGAACATAAGTAGGGAAATGCCATAAATCAAAAAAGACTAAAAAAAAAAATCACATCCCTGCTCCCTCTGTGCACTGATCCCAGCACAATGGTTGTCATCTCCTATGCTAACAGTCTGTGGCATTTCCAAAAGCCCATTAATACTCCATCTGAAACCTCAAAAGCCATGCAGGAAGTGTGGACCAAGTGGCTGCCAGGAAGCTTTCTCGTGCTCTTGCTCTTTACACTTCCCCTTCCTCCAGAACAGAAAATCCAGCTTCAAGCCTAACACAGGCTCTTGTGCAGAGGATGGAGGGGTGTTGCAAGGCAGTGCCACCACCCCCAGTGGGTCCAGCAGCTACGTGCTCTGGTCACACAAGGCAAACGCAAAGCCAGAAAGACAGCTTTGGTTTGTTTGCACCACAACAGGATGTGAAATTCTTGGTTCTGCTGGTGCCACTACTGTGTCCCCCATCACCACCTGGCAGACCTGGCACAGCCAGGAGTACGGGCAGGGGGTATTTCAGCAGGGTGTAGGCAGGGACCCACATCCTGCTACAATGCCGGGGACAAGGCACGTGTCCTGTTTTTTCACAAACCTTGCACTGCGATGACATTTGAGCCATGTTTCACAGAAATCTTGCCAGCCCGAGGGACATCACTCCTCCCTCCGCTGTGAGGACATGCTTTCTTACCGACCCCACAGACTTTGTGGCAGATCTTAAGTTCTTGACGTGTTTTCAAAAAGGACTGCTGACTGCTTCTACAGCCTGTTCCTTGCTCTCTTTTTTTGTTGAACTTTTACATCTTACTTGCCTGATACTATTTTTTGTCATCTCGACATAGCTTCAACTCTTTGAAGGGACCTCTCTGTTTTGAATAACCTCTGGCCCTGCTTTTTCTCTACCTTTTGATAGCAGGAGCCTTACAAGGCTGCCTTATATCTTTGTGAACTTGCTGGATTCTGTGTGGCCAGGCTGCTTCTTTTTGCTTTGTTTTTTCCAAGTTTCCTCATTTCACGCATTTCCCCTTTCTGAAGCTGAACAAGTTGTCCCAGGACTTTTCAAACTTCAGTGATTATGCAGGGTCATGAAAACAAAGCATTTTGTGGCCACCACCAGCGGGCAGCAGCAGCTGAAAATGTCCTTGGTCCAGTACTGCACAGAGCTCAGTTCTCCATTTTCCCCCTTGGACTTGTCACGCACGTGGAGGGCCACACACCAATGCCTTGGCTGCCTCTGCCTGGTATTGCAAACCAGGCATCGGGATGCTTGAAGACCAACGGCAGTAGTTCTACCCCCTGATTCTTCCTTTTGTTTGGGATTCCTGTTCCCAAAGGTGTATCTGTGGTGCAGAGGGGTTTGCACCCCTCTTACTGCAGCAGGGACCCCATAGCTGGGGCCACACCTTGGAGAAAGGTGGTCTCCTGCCTGCTCCTGGCCTCCTATCTGTTGCTGGAATTTGGTGTCTGCACCCACATGTGCTAATCCCCTGCATGATGCTCTCCAGGAGCAGCACCTGGCTTGCCAGTCTTCACCTAAACCTTCCCCACAGTGCCACCCATGGACCACGCAGAGTTGCTGGCATGAAGAGTCTGGCTCTTGCCCCATGAACATCGCAGCAAAGGGAAACTGGGGCTCTGGACCATGAAAACTGCTCGCAGGGAACATTGACACCAGAGTTCATTCAGGGGAAACCTTGGGGTTTTTATTGTACAGATGGGAGCACTGAGGCAGAGAGAGAGACAGCGAGAGGAAGGAAGTCCACATGGCAGATGCCGATTTCAGTGCTGAGTCCCAGGGCGTTCTTGCAACCACAGTGCTCTTCTTCCTCCAGCTGAATGGGAACTGGGCTGCGACCCAGCATTTTGTCCTGCCTCAGCACCCCTGGGTGCTGCCACGAGTGCGGTCACTCCAACCAGGGACATGGGAAACAGCTCCTGCAGCCCTGGGCTGGGACAGCCACCATGCAGGGAGCTGACCTGTCCCCAGGCTATGCTGGGCATTCAGCAGTTTTGAGCATGAACAAAGCTCTCAGGGGTGAATATGAGCTCATACATTGTTTGATGTTCCCAGAGCAGTGGTCACAGAGGTGTCAGAGCCACCTGCATGCTCACCCCCAAACTGGCAGTCCCTGCCCTGTATGGTACATAAGACCCTGCCCTGCTGCATGGGTCTTATGGAATCTAGGGATGCATCACTGCCAGCTGGATGCTGGCAGAGTGAGCTCTGGGTCTGGCTGACAGGAGGGGCATGGGAAGAAAAGGTACCCACCCTTCTTCCCCCATATGTGGGCCTTTCCTTCAGACACACATGTGCCAGCTTGTGCCTCACACACCCTTGTGCAGATGTCTAACCCACTGCTGCCCTAAAAGCCCAGTGGCTTGCAAGAACCCTTGCAAGAACCCTTGCAAGAAAAGGGTTAATCCTGGACCATTTCCCACCACACTGACACTTTCACACTTGCTCAGCTTTCAGTGACCTGAAAATTCTGCCATGTTAATTCCAAACCTTCTTTTATTCTGTCAGATGCCACACAGTCATGGTGACATGACAGTCACGCTCCTTTGCCAGGCTGCTGCACAGTCTGTTTGATGAGACACTCTCTGCTTTCCTGTGAGTCTTGCTGGCTGGCATGGCTTGCAGGTCTGTCCTTAGTGTCATGTCCATGACACTCTCAGCTCAGCCACAGGGCTCCGCCTCTGAAGACGGAGCTGCTGTGGCTGCTGTGCTCACTCTTGGAGCTGCCTCTCCTGCTCTGTGTGCATCCCCATCCCACCTCTCCCTGCCTGTCCTGACTCCTTGTGCATCCCTGTCCCATCTCTCCCCGTCTGTCCTGCCCCAATGCATTCCCACCTCACCTCTCTCAGCCCAGCAGTTCACTGGTGCTCAGCTGCCTCCTCCTTTCCCTGTCTTCTACAGCAGCCTCTGAGCCCCACCAGCATTGCTTCAGCCCTGGTAGGCATTAGGGTCCATGGCCATAGCTGAAGGTGAGCCAGGCCTGAGCAGAGAAGGTCCAAGGGAACCTGCCACAATCCCCTAGCACTTGGCAGCAGCAGGTCTCCATCCCTCAGCTAGCCTGTGCCCCCCAGGTTGTCATGCACATCTGGACTCCCCCTGCACCCTTAATCCTCCCCCCAACATGCTATCACCCCATGCTTTTTCCTGCCTTACTGCTGGGTCCCACAATCCCCTGACCCCAGCCCAAAGCAGACCCCTGTACCATGAAGCCGGACTTCTCTTTGCTTCCCAGGTGTTGGGTGCTCTGCTCCCAGGGTTCATCCCCAGAGTCCAGCACTCTTTTGCTAGGACCTGCTCTGACATCTGCAAGGAGGGCAGGAGGAACTTTGCTGATCAGGGACTGAGAGCTGCCTGCAAGGAGCAGGGGTGGAGGACTGCTCCAGGACACTGCACAAGACGGTGACATGAGAAGGGCAGGACTAAGTGTGCATCTCTCCTGCTGGTCCAGAACCGCCCCCAGCCTTGCTCTGCTCCTCAGGGCATGTGAAGGGGGCACTGGGCTGGGGCTGGAGACTGCTCTGCTGTCTGCATGTATGGCTGGTCCTGGCTTGCAGCCTGACACTGTGGGGCTGGGAAGGGATTTTAGTTGGTGCAGTAACAAGGCCAGGAACCTGCACCATTTGCTAGAGTGAAGAGCTTTTGGGTTTGGGTTCAGGGAAGTCACAGGAGGTGTTCTGCACACTGCATGACCCACTTACCCGCTCCCATCTACTCAGAAAGCCGTGGGCCAGCATCTGCCCTTCCCTCCATCGTCACCCACACCCCACAGCACCCATCTTTCTGCTGCCATGTCCCAGACAAACAGGTGCCAAGGAATGCTGAGCTCCCTGTGCCAGGGGCTGGCTGAGCTGCTCTCCCCAGACCAGGGTGAGCTCCAGGAGACTCCAGAGCACCCAGAGGCTCCTTGCCCTGCTCAGCCTGCTCCCAGTGGTACTCACAGCCCCATGTCCCCATCAAAGTCCCGCAGCTGATCCTCTGGAACCAGGCCAGCATCTGGGCCACCTAACCACGGCTGCAGCTGCAGCAGTGGCAGCCACTGCTCTATACACATTGCTGCATGACTTTGCCACGCAGGCTTCATGGGCTTAATGAAGCTTAGTTTCTGATCAGGACAGTCTATCTGATAACCAGCAACCACAACCTGCTTGAATTGAAACAGACTGAATTTCACTGAATTTCACTGAATTTTTAGAGTTGGAAGGGACTGTGGAGATCATCTAGTCAAACTCCTCTGCTGAAGCAGGATTGCCTAGAGTATGTTAGATCAAGTCACTCAGGACTGCATCCAGGTGGGTCTTGAAAATCTCCAAAGAAGGGGACTCCATGACCTCCCTGGGCAGCCTGTTCCAGGGCTCTGTCACCCTCACTGTGAAGCAGTTTTTTCTCATATTTGAGTGGAACCTCCTATGTTCCAACTTATGCCCATTACCCCTCGTCCTCTCACTGGCAGACACTGAAGAGTCTGGCTCCCTCCTCCTTTAAACCACCTTTAGATACTTATAGGTGTTAATAAGATCTTCCCTCAGCCTTCTCTTCTCCAGGCTAAAGAGTCCCAACTCTCTCAGCCTTTCCTCATAAGGGAGATTCTCCAATCCTTGAATCAACTTCCTTGCCCTTCACTGGACTCTCTCCAGCAGCTCCTTGTCCCTCTTGAACTGGGGAGCCCAGAACTAGATGCAGTATTCCAGTTGTGGCCTCACCAGTGCCGAGTAGAGTAGGAGAATGACTTCCCTGGACCTACAAGCCACACTCTTCCCTACGCAGGCCAGGATTCCATTGGCCTTCCTGGCCACAAGAGCACACTGCTTGCTCATTGTCATTTTGCTGTCTACCAGGACCCTCAGATCTTTCTCTTCAGAACTTGTCTCCAGCACATCCACACCTAACCTGTATTGGTGCCTGACATTCTTCTTCCCCAGGTGCAGGACCCTACACTTTTCCCTGTTGAACCTCATGAGGTTCTTCCTTGCCCAGCTCTCCAGCCTGTCCAGGTCTCACTGGATGGCAGCATGGCCCTCCGGGGTGTCAGCCACCCCTCCCAGTTTGGTATCATCAGACAACCCTGGAGAAGACTTCAGCAGCTGTAAACTCTGTAGAAGCATCCCCGGTCAAGCCTCTGGCACTCAAACCATCGTTCTATGCCTCCCTTGCATCTAAGTCTGCCCCTATAGTGAGCATCCAGTGTCATGCTCACTCATGTCAACGCTGCCAAACCTGAGAGCTGGCAATCCCCCCTCCTGCTGACTCAGCACCCTGTGGAACTGTTTGCCAACACATGGTCCCTTCCCCATTTGGTCCAGCTCTGGCATGTGGGGAGAACAGCCTGGTTCCATGTAAACAACTCCTCAGAGAGGTTTATTAAAGCAGCCCATGTGCAAGCCCTGGCTGCTCCAAGCCTCCCTACGTCAGGACAGGGGCTTACACTGCTTCATTTCTGAATCTTTTTAAACTGTTTTCACTCACTCTAGCACTACAGACCATTAGTTTGTGTGGATGAAACAACCTCCAGTGTGGTGTACTTGCAGCAAAGACTGGAGCGTCAAGAAGAGCTCTTTCCTTCTCCCAGGAGCTACCAAGGTGCAAAGGGATGGGCTCGTTGGGCTCATTCCTGCTGGATTTGGAGGTCCAACACTAGTGCAAGTCTAAGTTTAAAAGCCCCAGAGCCCTTCCCTGTAAGTGAACTACAGTGACTGAGCCTCATGGCCAGGTTGTCCCAGACTCTGGGTTCCAGCCCCACAACCCATCGTTAGTTTCATTCTTCCTGTGGGCTCAGAACTTCTTCCGCTGCCCGTGGGTTACAAGTTCCAGTTTGGCCATACCTGCAGACACCCTAATGGCAACACCCTGAGCAATTTGTGGAAGTACACGCCAGACTGAAATAGTGTAAAGTCCTGCCCGAAACCTCCTTGGTTCCCTGCTGGCATGAGGAATGAAGACAAGGAGCCTTGTCTGTCTCCCCAAGATGTGATGTAGTCCTCCCCAGCCTGAATTGTCAGGTCTGATACCTGGAGGCAACTTGTCTCCTTCTGAAGGTCTGGTGTTATCTGCGGTGGAGGAAGGACGAAGTCTCCAGTGCAGTGTCCCTCAGACCATTCTCAAGGAGGGGCTGAAATCACAAGGCTGTGTAGCAGGGAGCTCAATCAGCACCTTTTTTATTAATATGCATCATAAATAAAGAAATAAATAAAGGTGAGACACCTCGTTCTAGTGGGGAAATACAAATTAAATATGGTGCAACGTCCGCTAAGCGATGTACAAGCAGGAGGTAACCTTGCAAGACCAGGGCCCCTTGCCATGGGGGAGCCAGCCCAGGAATAATGCTGTGAGCAGTATCAACCTGGCCAAGGCACCACTTGCTGGCATGGCCTTTCATTAACACTGTTCCCCACCTCATGGGCAGGTGAAGATCCCCATCCCAGCGGGCAGCATGAACATGGCAAGGCAGGGGTTGACTGGCATTGCCTTTGCTGAGGACCCCAGGACCCCCAGTATCCCCTTGTGCTTGTGCACAACACTCGTCCCCCCCCACCCCACGGCACTGCTCAGCAAGACCAGAAACCCTATGCCAAGGGGAGTGCCACCCCTCCCTCCCCAGCTCCCCCTGGGAGCACTCCCCGATCTACCTGCTGGGAGCACTGCCCCAACTGCAAAGAGCATCCCTCACCCACTCAGGGACCCTGCCCTCATCCCCTCCCCTCCAACCCCTTCCCTCCACTGAGTATCCCAGGGCTTCCCAGGCACTGGGTCCCTGCTCAGCATGGAGGGCACAGGGCCACCCCACCCCCCCAAAGCACAGGGTGGCACTACCCATCCCAGACCTACGTTAACACTGAACATCCACGTGCCTTCCTCATGACCCCATGCACCCCTTTGCTCTGCACGCACACACATATCCCGATCCCCCTCCCCTGGCCATGGCCAGGCACAGCCCCAGCCCTGCTGTGTGGCCGTGCCAGGCTACTTGACCCAGTACAAACCACCAGGCACCACTATAAACACGTTAGGACAGGGCTGCTCCAGCATAGGAGAACCTATCTTGCAGCCCACCCATCAAACCCCTACGCAGCCCATCAGCCCAGCCTTGCAGAGCCCGTGACAACGGTGCTTCCCCCACTATGGCTGATGACGCCAGGGATGCTGGAGGCTGCAGACACTGCCACCCCTGAGGAGGGGATGGGCAGCATCTTGCACCCTCCAGCACGAAACGGAGCCAGGCAGCGGGGCAGCGCTGCCCTGGCAGGGACTGCTTGGGTTCCCACTATGTAGGAGTCCATGGCCTATGGGTGCTGGAGATGGCGTGGGGTGGAGGGGGGCTCGGGCGATCCCCAGTGTGGCTGCATGCACGGCAACGCCTGGCAAAATGAGGTGCAGCTTGCAGAAGACCCCAGGGGCCGAGTCGGCCTTTGGCAGCTGCACGAGGAGGAGCAAGAAGGAACCACCTACGGTTACTGTATTTTGTAATGGCAAGAAAGGTAAGAAACTAGCAAGAAGCTGTGTCTGTTCCTCTGGCAGGATGTGCTTCCCCAGAGGAGCCTCAGCAGCCCACGGTACTGTGCTTGGCCTTCCAGCCAGGTCAATAGTCCTCATCCTCCGGGTGGGTGACGTACATGATGGGCACCAGTCCCTTCTCGGAGCCGAGGCTGCACTGGAGCCAGTCACCATCCACTTTGGAGATGACTTGCAAGATATCCCCTTTGTTGAAACTCAGTTGTCCTGCCTCGGTGGCAATGTGATGGCAAAGAGCTTTCACCTCACTGCAGGCAAAGGGAGGAGAAGAAGAGTTAGCTTGCTACAGGACACAAACCCTGCTGAAGCACAGGGATTATCATGAGTATGGAGGAGTCAGGAAAACACCCCCTGCCTCCCCACCCAGCCAGGCTCCCAGCTGTCCCTTGCCAGCAGATGGCAGAGTTGGGGTGGGTGGATGCAGAAGCTTCATCACTGCCCCAAACCACCCCCCTGGTCTGCAAGTACAAAGCAGGCCAGGTAAACTGCAACAGACAGAGCCATGCCAACTGCAGCCCACTATGTTCCATCACCTGCAGGACTTACCAAGGAGGGTGAGGAGACAGCCCCCGGGCTGGACGCCCTATGGGGGGCACTTCTGGTGACACTGGCTGGGGGCGTTCTGGCTCAGGAGTTGCTTCTCGCCACATGCTTGCCCCAACTGTCTGGGCCACCAGCTGGAACACAGACTTGTCCAAACTCAGCCAGCCAGAGGGCAACCTGCAAGGAGACAAAAGCAGGTAGTGGCAGGGAAGCGTTACCTAGGGTCAAGGAGCAGCCATTCTCATGGCAAGGTCGTGCCTTAGATGCCTGGCTCCATGCACAAAGTGCACTCTGGTCCCCAGGCTGTCTCCAGACACACCACGGCCTAGACTGAGAAGCAAGAAAGGTCCAGATGGAGAGACAATGCAGGGAGGTCTCAGCTCCATGTAGCAACTTTAGTCCTCCTCCTCACCCATTGTGTGGAACAGGGATGACTCTCTATGTTCTGTTCTCATCACATACTTTTGGGAGGGGCGAGGTGATGATGGGGGTGGTGGCAGCAGGAGCCCTTTCCCTGGAGAGAAGGCTGAGATGCCAAGAGAGGAGAGGAAAGCCAGTGAGGTGGATTAACAAGGGTAGGAGTGGAAGATGGGAAGGGTGGTGTGGTAGGAATTAAGGCAAGTTGGTAGGGCTGGGCAGGGGTGGTAGACCTCTCTGTTCATCTGCTGCCTCTGGTCTACCACCGTGGCGTGGTCCAGCAGTCTGACTTCGACCTGCACTGATGCAACCCCAGATTAAACAAGCCCCCTCCAGCCCCAAACTATCCCTGTCTCCCTACCTGTTAGGCTGCCTGGGCTCTTTCTGCACCTTCCTGGACCCAAACAAGTGTCCCCACTTGATGGTCTGGCTGCCCTCTGATGCACTGGTGTTGCTCTCCTCTTGGGGGGCTGCTGCTGCTGCTCCCACTCTTTGCTGAGTCCCAGCCTCCTTCTCCTTGCTCCGCTTCAGCTCTGTAACAACCGAGTCTGGGGGGCTACCCATCCAGAAGGGCCAACTCCGTTCCTTCACCTCTTCACTGACCACTACCTGCTGGGTCTTTTCCAAGGGCTCTTCCACAGCTTCAAGACTTGGCTTGCTGGCAGCCTTGGGTCTCTCCTCCAAGGTGCCCTCAGCAACGGGGCAAGCCTCTGCCCCCTCCACCACTCCTTCACGGGGTGGGGGTGCCTTGTGGGTCTCCGCTGATCTGGGAACATCATTCAGAGTCTTCTTCTTCTTCTCATAGCGGATAAACTTTGAGCCTTCAGGTGAGCCCTCAATGTAGATCTGAGAGCTCTGCATGAGCTGGTACCACCAGCCTGCCTGCTTGTCCTTCTTCCCTTCCCATGTGCTCTCCCGCACCTTCCTCTGCTCTTCATCCCCCTCGACATCTCCACAGGAGGCCCCCACCCCCTTGACCCTCTTGCTGGCAGCTTGCTGGGAGCCATGGCCTGGAGAGATGTCACCATCTCTGGTGCACACTTTGCCTGCTTCGGGAGTGATGCTGCAGCCGTCAGGATCGTCACTGCTGCCCCGTGTCCGCATCAGCTGCAGAGTGGAGTGGGCAGAAAGCAGCAGGTCCTGCTTCACACGCAGCAGCTCCTTTTGCTGCTGCTGCTCTTTGCCCATCTGCATCAGGTGGTGCTCGAAAAGGAGGTCCAGGTTGAAGGGCAGCAGGGAGAGAGGCTGCAGCAGGAGCAGGAGCTCCTCGAAAAGAGGCTGGCACACGCTGTGAGACAGGCACAAGAAGCCCACCGGCTGGTAGTGTGCCAGGATGATATCTGTAGGGCAAGAGACACTAATTAGAGAACAGGCCCTTGCCTCCTTTCCCAAGGCACTAAGAATCTGCTGAAGCTATGGGGACAGGAGCTGGACACTAGTTTTTGGGCACAGCTGTGGCTACAGTGTGAGCCACAGCTCTGGGTTGGGCTGTGGGAAGCAGCAGATGCTCTGGGCAATCAGGCCCAGGTCCCGCTTCCAGTCATGTCAGGACTGCCTGGACCTGTCAAACTACCCATCAGGAGGACTTCTGCCACAAAATACTACGGGAGAAGGGTGCAAATATAGAATCATAGAATCATAGAATTGTCTAGGTTGGAAGAGACCCTTGGGATCATCGAGTCCAACCATCTACCCTACTCTACAAAGTCATCCCCTACACCATGTCCCTTAGCACTGTAAAGAGTATAGAGCACTAAAGGCTTGGCACATGTCAAGATTTACTTCCCCACCTCCTGGTGAAGAACAAGGAACTGCAGGGACAGTCCAGGTCCCTGCAGAAAGAGCTGTTGGGGACAGCAGAGAGGTGTCTGTCTTTCCAGGGACCTGGCTGGTCTGAACGGTGGATCCTAACACAGGATGGAGCAGCATTTCTACATGGAACATTCACACTTCACTTGGCCACATCCCACCAGCTTTGTTGTCAGGTCACAATCTTAAAGAGAGGGCAGTGAACAGAATTCATGTCCATTTGGCCCCAGTGGGATGACAAGCTTACACCACAGGCAGGACTTGCACCTTATCTCCAGCCCCTTTGCCCTTCATCAGCCTGACAGCCCAAGCTATTGCTCACACTTCCAGCTCTTAATGATGGCTTAAAACAAATGGTCTTCTTCTGCTCAAGAAAATCAGGGTGCCTTCTCTTACCTCAGTACAAAGGCTGTGTCTCCTAACTGCTCCAGAGAGAAGTGCTGATTGCACACACAGACCTAGGAAACGCCTACTGTCACCCCTCAAAACTGCTAGAAGATACTGGGCTGGACTTCTTGCAGTGTATGGGGCCCTGGGCTGAGCCAGGAGCACTCTTGGGGGATCCAGCAGGTCAAGGGTATCTGTCTCACTTGAGACAGATAGTGCATCTGTGCACTTAGTCATGCTGCTTCTAGGCATCAGGCAGCTTGGGTGTGCTGTTGGGTTATCTGCACAATCTAGAAACATTTCTGGTTGAAAAAACAGATTGTCCAGTAAAATCTGCTTTTTTTCAGGAGGTTTTCCATTTCCCACGCCTGAAGGGTTTCAGCTAAGTGCACTCATCTCCAGCCTCCACTCAGGCAGGGAAAGGAAAAATTTGGGAAGGGTTAGGTCTCCTGCAAGTAGACTGAGGGATCTGCATTAGAAATTATAGCCTTGGGTACTAGCTGCAGCTGGGGAGGACATGGCCAGGCAAAGATAGAGGGAACTGCATGGAGCTTTGACTTCCACCTTGCTCCCTTGAGCGGAGCAGCCCTCCAGCAACACTGGGACTGTGTACAGTCTAGCCCTTTGGATTGGAGAAGAAGGGAGCAGCTCAGGCTGAGAGATCAATAGAGTCCTAGAGTTTATATCATGATCTATATTGTGCAGAACTTGGTTCCTGCTGCAGCCCACACCCCTCAGGCTCTTACCTTCATGGTTGTAGAGGTGGTTGAACCAGAATTCCAAGGACCGGATACTGCAGGAAGGGAAAACAAGCAGAGAAATAAAGAGAAAGTGAAAATCAATTCATTCCCTTCATCCTAGATGTTCTACAACAAGAAGTGTGGAAAGGAAAGCAGAATTTATAGCACAGCTCTCTGAACCTCAAGACCTAGTGAAAGGACAGTGGCTCACCCCCATCAACATGCACTGACCACAGCCACCCAGCCAGTCATGGAACCATCCAGTTTGCTTTATGTGAGGCATTGTGCCATATTGAACCATAATCCCTAACAACCGTGTTTCCAGAAGGTTCCTCATGATTTGTCAGAGCTTAGTTTTGCTGAGAAGGGAAGAGGGAAATCATCTGCAAACACGAGGCTATTGCTGCAGGCTTAGTCCAAAGTAGGCTGGCATTCTATGCCAGCAGAGGAGAGCTGGGCCACCCTCAGTGGGGAAAGCAAGGCAGGACTTGCTGTGCTTGCAGGGGTCACCCAACATTTGGGGACTCTTGCTCCTGTCAGAGCTCTTGCTGACCACTGGGGAAGAGCAGAGAAATACCATCCTGGTAACCGTCATCCCTTCACCGAAGCCCCTTTCTGTTTAACACTGAGTGTAGTGTCTATACTCCTTATCCAACCTGGAAGGGTCAGCCTTGAGTCCTGGACCAGGACAATTTCTCCTTCAGAGCCTCATGCACTGGATTCACTGCAGCTCCAGGAAGCAGTGATTTAAGCAGGGATTTTCAGGAGTAATTTATGCATATTATGTCTATCCTTATATGAACCATGACAGACAGACTCTTCCCACCTAATATTTTGGGGCTAAAACAAGCCAACAATGTTCTTCAGTGGACTACAGACAGTGTTTCTCAGTCCTGGCCTGGTATAGGGGTAGGTTTTGTTCCTTCTGCAGTTCCCTGAGGCTCATAGCTTCTTCCTTCTCTCACCTACTGCAGCTTCCCAAGTTTCTTAAGTCTTGTCACTGGCAACTGTGCCTGCCTGCAGTAAAGAACCAGCACTTGCTGCCAGACCTGGACAATGACATGCAGCCAGTTCAGGGAGTGTGCTTACTTGAGGAGGCCAAAGAGGAACGCGTTGAACCTCATAGTGTGGTTGGTGAGCTCTGTGTACTGGCTGATCTTGCTATAGAGGCTGTGCAGCAGCTTGGTAGAGGGGCCTATGGAGAGAAGAAAAAAACAGAGAGAGTCAGCAAAGCCAAAATGGCAGCACAGGAAGGAGCATCAAGGCAAAAACAGACATTGGCTGGGTACCCATGGCTGTATGTGCACCGCCCCTACACCAGTCATCAAGACAAGCTCACTCCATCCCAACTCCACAAGGAAGATGGGTTGTGGTCTGTCCCATACTGCCACTCCAGAACTTTGGGTGAGTTTCTATAGTGCAAGGACCTGCCTACCACAGTTCAGGGACAATCACCGCCCTTGGCTCAAAATCAGCAGGTAAACAGAATACTGTGGTGTGTGATTATAATCTGGGGTGTCTGCAATCAGAGAAATATCCCCAGAGCTGGAGATTTGCCACAAACAGGCTAGAAGGCTTCCCAGCTCTGGATGTAAGCTCTTCATGACACAGAAATCAGTGTGGCCCTGCCATCTGGAACCTCAGAAAGGAGTTCTCCTGGATGGTAGCCACTGGCACAATCCAGGGTGCAAAACTGGTAGTAGCAGAGGGTGCACTCCATTGCTATGGCCTGTTATAGGAAAATCTGGAATTTTCATCGGCAATTACAATAAATTTTTGGGCAGAAGAGAGCAGTGGCTCTCCTGTCTTGCAAGTGAAGGTCAGTGTTCACTCTGTTTTGTGCAGGGAGGTGGGTATTACTCTGCAATCCCATCCTTACAGCCCACCTTCCCCAGCACCTCCCATCCCAGCATGGGAACACCGCAGAGCGATGGGCATCATTGCATACCAAGCTGAGTCGATGCCTCCACCACACTCCAGGGGATGTTCCTCCTTTGGCCAATGATCATGTCCAGGACATAAGCCTTCAGCCCATCACTCAGGATGTCCCGGACAGCAGGGCATAGGTATTTCAGGATGAGATGCCCCACGTTGGGGCTCACAGAGCTGTTACCAAGCTTGGCCTAAGGGATGATAACAACAGGCAACAGGGAGAGTGTTGGTAACTGCTCTACAAGGTACTGATGCATGCAAATGGTCCGGCCCCACTTGCCTACCACAGACACCCAGCAGGCAATATCCAGGGTACGATGATGCTCAGAAGCAACTCGAACAGGCAGACACTTTCCCTCCCCCTCTCCCTGCTGCCTTATACACCAGTTCTGGGCTGCTCCTTGCAAGGTCTGCCCCAGGCTGGGATGAGGCAACAGTTTGGGAAGAGAAAATCCCAGTTTGGGAAGAGCATATCCCAGTTAGAAAGGATGCCGGGTTCTGTCTACAGGTATAAAAAGGCTGTTCTGCTGGAGGAAGAAAAAGATAAGGGATTTTTCTGCTGCTGTAGATTTTCTTGTTGCTATTTTTGAAGCAGGAAGCAGCAAGCCACATAGGAACTACCAGCACTGAGGGGTTAAGGAACACTTAACTCAGTGGCATGGTGAGCTATAATTCCCAGGGATTACTATAAATAAATAGGGTGAGGGCAAAACGGATGGACAGGGCTCAGGTTGAGGTGAGGAAGCATGAAAGAGCCCAGCACCTGCAAAGCAGGGACTCCATCGTGCTGCATACAGCCCCTGAGCTGCCGAGGTGGGTCAACCCAAAGGGGTCAGCCCCAGGCCTGCACGTCAGGTCGGGGGGCCCGGGCAGTTGTGCTCAGGGCACAGATTTTACCAGCTGAGCTGGAATTACACTGGCCAGTTGGCACAGGTCCACAGAGGCCCTGAACTGAGACTGAACTTCTGGGTCAGGAATAATCCCGCCAGATCCACTGAGCGTGGGAGCAGCGGGGGATGGGTGCTGCCTTTTGACAGGTGAATGCTCAGCCCCTGGCACACTGATGCATAACAAAAACCCCCTGGTCAAAAATGGCAGCAGTGTCTGGTAAGTAAAGTAATGGGGGCAGCTATCCCCCAAACCAACACTGTAAAACCAGGACATTCAAACCAGAGCCTTAAGAAAGCTGTCTGAGTCCAAACAGCTCTCGTTGGGCTGCACAGCAATCTCTGCATCAGTAACAATTGTAATTAGGGGTAAATTACCCCTGGCTCTGAGATAAGATTGAATGGGCTTGGAATCTGACCCAGTCAGGTTTTCTCCTTGGGGATGGCACTCCAGAGCAGTTGCCATGTCCAAATAGTGTCACATTGCTGCCACAGCGTTCCCGTGACTGAGGCAGAGCACTCAGCATTGAGAGGAGGCACCACAAACATGCAGATTGTCACAGGACTGCAAACACTGGCTGGTAAAAACAGAAGTGAGCTTGCTCTGCTTCTCTGTTATTCCAGAAACAGGAGATGAGGGAAGCACAGGCCAAAAACAGCCAGCCCCATGGGCAACCTAGGTCATAGAATCATAGAATTGCCTAGGTTGGAAGGGACCTTTCAGATCATCTAGTCCAACCATCATAGATGCTCTCCGAAGCTAGTGGGTTCATGGTAAGGGTTATAGGGGATGTCCACCTGCCCCAGATGGCCAGTGACTGATGCACTTCTTTATCATTATGGAGCCCTGTGACACAGGAAGGGACTGGAGACAGAATGATGGGATTAGTGGAGGAGGGAGACATAACTCTCCACCGTATGAGAAAAAAGAGCTGTTGTACTGCATCAGACCACAAGTCCAGTTGGCCTGTTATTCTCTCTTATAAAGAGCCACGAGTAAATACATAAGAAAGAGTCAAACCAGAGCAAACATATAATATTTGTCCTGAATACTCTCACAGCCTGCAACTACTTTCATCCCAAAGACTGCCTAAGCTGGATATTATTGCTGTGTGTTTAGTAGAACCCAGTAAATTTCCCTTCTCTGTGTTTTTCTGACCTTCCCTTAAACCCACGTACTCTTTTATCATCTCCAGCATCATATTGCAAGAACTGTCACAGATTTACTACCTGCTGCACCATCACCTTTGTTTGGTTTGTTCTTGGTACTACTGCTTTCATTGGATACCCTCTAGTTTTTGACTGGAAGAGAATGGAGAGGCTCCATTCTCTTCGTGTCATGTTCTCCATGTCTCCATGTTCTTTGTGTCACTCATGATGTTGAAAGCAAAACATACCTTCACTCCTGGATCCCTGCTGGTTCCAAAGTGAGCCACAATCAGGTCAACAGCAGTGTTGATAGCCTTCACCAGACCTAGAGAGAAAGAACAAGTCAGAAAGCTACCTGAGGAGCTTCTAGGACAGGCCCCGACCAAATCATGAAGAAATCAGGCAAGGGAATTTCAAGCCCATGTCAGTACACGTGTCCTGTGTCACACAGAGCCAAAAACACGCAGAGCCCCTCCTAACTCCTCAGCAAATCTATCCCTGCTGGTTCCAGTAGTCACCTGTAAGCCTGACAGCAGGACAACCTTTAGAAGTGGCTGAAGCATAAGACACCCTATCAATATTCCTAAGGGATGTGGACCATTACTTCCATGCATCATCCCTTGAGGAAGCAAAGATGGGGTCTGAGGCAATGAGTCTTCTACTGTTTTGATCCTACAGGGTGTCAGGACAAAGCCATGCATTTGGCAAGCTGTGTAATGACTTTCAATAACAAGCCACTGGTGGGTAATCTGACATCTGCATCAGTATGATGCAAGAACAGAAGTGGAATAAAGGGGAAAGCTGCCACCTGGCAAGCACCAACACATAGCTGGCAAAGGGCTGGGAACCTTTCTGCACATCCCTTCCCCCTGTAATGCTATGGAGCCAGATGTCAACAACACAGTCCCCAGCCCTGCCTCCAGCACAGGTCTCATCACAGTCAAACATATCTTGTCCTGCTTTGGAATAATTTCTCTTACCTTCTTACATAAACAATTTACCATGTAGGACCCAACAGACCTTTACCTGAATCACAAAATCTCATCTATCACATCTGAAACATCAAATACATTCACAGATCTGCCCTTGCATACTGAGGCAGAGGCGGTAACATGCACCATCTTAGGGTCATACTCATGCGTATGCCTGCTCTCTCTGCCCCTTCTTGTGGACTTACAATCCCTTTTAATCATATTTCCTGGGAAAAGCAGCTCAAATATACTCCATGGCATGTGTTGTGGTGCAGGGAACACAAGAACCTGCCATGGAATGAGCCATCAGTCCAGGCAGACAGGTACTCATGGTGCTACAGTAGAGAAGGGCAGGGAAAGAAACCATTTGGTCTACAGAGATATGATGTGTTTTCTTTATGCTGTGCTATGCCACGCTCTCATCCAAGAGGAAAAACAAACTCACCTTTCTTCTGCAGCAAGTCAATGGAGATAGACTCTGTGTTGCCATCTGGGGAGAGGCAGAACTCAGCTGGGGGTTTCTCTGCTAGTGAGAAGTAGTCAGGGAAGAAGTCGGTGTAGGTAAGCTGGAGTTGCCTCATTGACTGTCCTGCAGAACCATGATAGTGGGGAGAAGGATCAGTCCCATGCCCTTATACCAAAAGTTCTCCCACATTATTTGCTTTCCCCAGAATCAAACTGCACCAGCAGGAGTGTTCACACCAGGCTGTCCAAGACTGTGACAGCAAGGTTACAGCCTTGTAACCCTCCCAGCAATTCTCTTCAATGTGAGCCTGTAGAATTCAACCCCATAGCCCACCCAGCATTGAGCTCCAGGTTGACCGGAAACCCATGGGCACTGAATGATGCTGTGTGAGGTTCACCCTCATGGGCTGGTACCAAGGGAACCCTCACTGCACCAGACTGTCAGGGCTGCTGTGTGGATAGCCCCCCAAAATGGGGTCAAAAATAAAACAGAAAGAGAATCCCTATTTGAGAGAAACAGGTATTCGCAGGCAACAAACTACATGTCTTCTCCTGTCCCCTGGGAGGGGACCTATTTTGAATGAATGACTTCTGCAGGAGCTCTTTAATGTGCTCAGTTTCCATCTGGTTGATTCCCCAGCTCTGGGTTAGGAATCTTCCCATGAAAGGGGGATGAAGAAACTGTTTGAGTTGTGAGAATGAGTATAGAGCTTTGAGGAATTCCCTCTGTGGCTTGGGGCTGCCTTGAAGAACACTCCCTCCCTCAGACAGATCCCACTGCACAGGTTTTGGAGGTAAGGGAAGACCTTAAGGGCAAAGTATTGAGAAGACAGAGCCCCACCGAGCCCTACAGTGTTGCCAGCTGCCTCATGAAAGCTAGGGCCCAGCACATAGCACACTGCCAGAGGTGAGGCAGATGGGCAGAGACCATGGGGCACCAACAGGAGACATCTAAAGGTCACAACTCCTAAATGAGACATGAACTACAAGCTAGCCACAGTTCAGGAATACTTGCTGAGGTCTGAGCCAGTTCTTGGGCCACTCACTTTCCCCTTCAATCCAGTCCAGAGCTGGACCTGACTGCTCTCAGCTTGTGGAGAAGAAGGGAGGCTCCACACAGAGTGAGGAGGCAGTGAGGCAATTTTCACCTTCCTGTTGTGCCCCTTGGCCCCAGAATGAGCAGATGCATCATCCCTTCTGCTTAGAGAAGACAGGGAAGTGATGTTGCCAGGCTGAACCCAAGCCCCAAGGGAGACAACCTGATCCCCAAGGTTGTCTTCTTCCGAAATTCCCCCAGCAGGAAGGTGGTGCGCACCGTTCAGCTTGCAGTGGAAATGGCTGTTGTTGAGGCCGCCAGGGAGCTCAAAGATGGGGTTCCCCCGGTTCAGCCGGGACTCTTGCTGCCTCCTGTCTAGGCTGCTTGCTAAGGCAGGCAGCCCCGAAACACGTTCCAGACCCAGGGGGTTCCTCCGCCTGTACTCCCGCCACTTCAGGGCTTGTGGGGAGAGGTGGTTCGCTAGGACGCCGCAGGCAGCGAGCATCAGATGGGAGGATGAGAGCAGATGGGAGGATGTGAAGGGGAGACAGGGAGACGAGGAAGAGGAAGGACAGAGAAAGAGAGACAGCACATTAGTTAAAAGTCCAGCAGCGTTTCGGGACGTTAGCACACACATATGGAGGAAGGTGGATGCCACAGCCTGTCAGAGCAGGGCAGGAGCCTTGGTGGCTCATGGCTGTGGGCATAGAAGGAGCTGGTTTGGGGTGCAAACACTTGGTGTGGAGTGCTGTAAGATCAGCAGCCCATTCTGCCTTCTCTGAAGACACAGTGTAGAAGTTGGGACTGGAGGGACAGGCTCTAAGTGTAGGACTTTCTTTTGCAGACAAAGTGATGGTAGGGGCTGTGGGGTCTTCCCCCAGAGGCAATTTTGCCCTGGTCTGTGGCTACAAGAGAGGGTGGTCCTACACGGAGCAGCCATAGCCATAGTGAGCCAGAAATTTTCCAGACTAGCCCATCCTGGCATATGGGGACCTACCATTGAGGGGCCGTGTTCCCATGCTGTTCAGGGGACCAGAGCTGCTGGTCTCACTGCCACTTCTCCAGTGGGGATCTGCGTGGCCTCCCACTCTGCTCATGGGTATGCCACCCACTGAGAGTGGTGGGAGGGACACACTGTGGAGTCGGTACTCTGAGAGTGGTGGGCTTGCTTCCAGAGGTGCCTCCTTCTTGGGAACCGGCTTGGGGTTCTCCTTCTGCCTCAGGGTATCAGCTTTGGTGGCTTGGGAGGGCTGCACAGCACTGACCGCAGGGGAAGACCTGGTGGGAAGCAGGCTGGCGGAGATGGGGCAGGACCTGCTCCTGGGTGGCTGGCTCTCTCCACCTCTCTCCGCGGTGGGCGAGGAAGAAGAGTCCACGCTTTGGAAGAAAGGCACGTTGCATCGCACAGGAGAGTAACTCCCCAGAGGGGATGGCCGGGTTGTCTCGGGAGCAGCCTTCTTAATGCAGCCATCATTGCGGGATGCAGCTCCATCCACTGAGCGTTGGGTCAGGAGTGTGCTGTGGACCTGGTTCCCCACCGCCGCTGGCTGCTCTGCTGCAGTAGCTGGGGCCGAGGACTGGGAATTGGAGGAGATCTGCTGGCTGGCAGGCCGGTTGCTGGACAAGCTGTAGAGTTGGGAAAGGCTGGAGGCAAAATGGCTGTGCAGGGCACGGGCCTTGGGTGGCTTGCTGAAGTGGTGCTGGAAAACAAAGGGCTGGATGGGCAGAGTCGTGGGACGCTGGTCCTTGCTGTAGCGTACCACGGGCTTGCCGTCTGTGCCACCACCTTTGTGGAGAGAAAGGAGGACAGAGTGTGAGGACGGGCAGAGGGACAGTCATTGCCAGCCCAGCACATCACAGGCAAAAAAGAAATGTGCTGCGGGAGGAAGAGGATGAATTAGAGGCCAGTGACACACAGAGACTGGTTCAAGTCTGAACTGCACACATCCTGAGCTAGCAGAGAACAGACACATGGCCCCACATGCAAAGTCTCCAGATGTTGTCAGCTGTCCAGAAGAGTAAAGCACTGCACCAGGAGCTTGACACCAGCTGGGTCACCAGCTTCACATCCCTTGCCCATCCCTTACGCCCAGGAGGGCACCAAGTCATGGTCCCATGCGCCTGCCCACAAAGACATAGCCCAACGCACTGTGGTACAGCAAGATTTCTTACCCCAAAGGATTGTCCCCTCCCACGTGTACTGAGGACTCACCCAGCCAAGCATAAGCGCTATGTGCAAGGGCATTGCAGCTCTGCATCCCACATCACACCCAATGCTGTTGGAAAGGCTGCTTGCTTCCCCTTCTCCCTCCCTCTTCTTTCTCCTGTAACTTCCTCTAAACACACAGCTCCCTTCATCCCCCTGCCTGGACCAGACCTAGGCAGGATGTTTCCAACCAAATCAGGACCACAGCAGAAAGAGAAGAGCTTCCAGCCCTGGAAAGCACAGATCTGCCCCAGCAAATGATGGACAGGGAGGTCCTAAGGGAGTGTGCTGGGGCTGATCTCCTAGGCGTGCATCCTCCAGCTCCTGGTGGGTCCACAACATCCTAAGGAACACAGCTGAAGCATAACAGACTGCCTACTCACTGTACAACACACACAGGACTGGATGCACACATGGGGCTCACTGGGATCCCTGATCACCTTCTCCCTTGCCTCCCCCCCCGCCCCCCGGCCCCATTCCTCTGGTCCACAGCAAATCCTGGGACAAGAAACCCATGCCAAGCATGGCCCTAGGGGGCCATGTGTGGGGGCCTTTCACCCTATAGCTAGCTTCTAGCAGGGCTTGCTTTGCCTCTAGTCCTCTCTCAGACCCTCTACGCTTGCATGCTGCTCTCAGCTGGAGCAAGGCAGCTCTGCCTCTAGCTCCTTCTGCTTTCTGCAGAGCACTAATGCCTGCCTTGCTGTCATAGTACAGAGGAAGGGACTGCAGCAGGGGCTGCAGAAATTGCTGGGATATATTGCCTTGAGATGTCCTGTCTGCCCCCTTAGAGACCTGCCTTCCCTGCCATCCCACACCCAGCATGAGTTCAAGACTCAATAAACAAATAGGACAATACCCAAAAACCTCTTGCTACAAAGGCCAAAGTCTCTCCCACACCTGCCAAGGCAATAAAAGGCATGTTCATCCTATCTCCTGCCAGAAATCTTCTGGGAATTAAATGGAGACAGTCTGGTCCTTGGCATTTTAGGAGATATCTACCACAGCAGTCTGCTCAGAGGCATTTAGACAGGTTCCTACCTGTGAAGCAGGTATAAGGACTGTCTAGGGCAGAGACAGAGGTCTCCTGCCATGCTGGAGCAATGGTCATACTTCTGATGGGCCTGCCATTACACAGCTTCCTCACCAGGACAAGTGATGTCACCATCAAGGTAGAATGCAACTCATACAGGCTTTTCTGCAGAGGGAAGTGTGACAATTACCCTCTATAGGAACCTTTGTTGCAATCCAATGCACTGTGGAGGATATGACTAGGATACTCCAGCAGAGACATAGCCCTCCTTTAATCTTCACAGGACTCATACTGTAAGTCCCTCAAGAGACTCTGTGAGCTCCTTAACCCTGAACTGAGAAGAGACTGCTGGCTACACCTCTTTCTCTTCCAGCTCTGCACTATGGAGCTCCAAAGAATAAAGGCTAAAAACTCCACAATGGTTCCCTTCCTTTCATCTGCTGGGAACATGACTCTGTTGACCATCTTCAGATCTCTATCTTGGGAGCTAAAGGCAAGTGATTCTTATGGACTCAGGGAGCACAACACCCTGGAAGGGAGACAATCTTCTAAGATGCACAGGCCCTAAGTGCTAATGCTATGTCCTCCCTCACATGATACGAGAGGTTCGCACAAAACCTCAAGAGGCTTTGGAAATACAAGGATGAGACATTTGCACTGATCTGGGTCTTAAGTAAGCACAGCTGGACTTTGGCTCAGAGAGGGGTAGACCAGGAAACAATCTGCACAGGCACTGGTCTCCCATCACTGTGCAAGTTCCTCTGCTGTTCCCCTTATGTCCAAAAGAGTAGCCTTTCTTTTTACTTCTCCATTCTGCCCATTTGGTTCCTTACCGTCTGCTCGGGCTCTAACATCTCTTTGTCCGTAGCCACTGGCAGAGCCACCTGAGAAGTTGGCATCTGCCTCCATCAGCAGGGAGAGAGAGGCTTGCTCACCTGCCCCATGCCCACTGGGGACCTTCTCACTGGAGACCGAGTCTTTGGTGGAACACGAAGCCTGGCTGTCCCCAAAAGTGTGATTCAAACAGAAGCCATCACAGCTCCGGTTCAGGCCATGGACAAAGGGCATGGGTGGAAGACTCTGGCTGCGGCGAGCTCTTTCTTCAAAGAAGGTTGGACAATCCCGCTGTGTCTCAGGGATAGGGGAGAACTCCAAGGAGGAATCACCACTGGACCGAAGCGGTGGGGAGGTGCCATTCTTTTTCCGGCCTTTAGCTAGTTCAGCAAAAGATGTGACTCGCTTTGGGGGGGAACTCTGGATGGGTATTGCTGGACTTTCACTCAGTTTGACCGGACAGCTCACCATGCGCTCCAAGGAACCCAGCCGGCTGCTGGGACTCCTGTCCAGGTTCTGATCATAGCTCCTCGAGCGCTGGCGGCTTGTGTTGAGGTTAGGTGGTGACACGTTCACATACACCTGACCTTCAATCATGTTCTGTGTGGCTTCTCCCTTTGCCTTCTCTTCACTGCACTCCACATTATCTTCTTCTTGTCTGAGGTCAGGCCTTCTAAACAGATAGTATTCAGTGGGCTGGGCTGGGCTACCTTTGGTATGGTCTTCCGAGCAACTAGTTATGGAAGATCCTGCTGGGCTGGGGGATGACTGGGAAGACAAGTCACATGTGACTAACTTATAATAATTCTGAGTAGCCACAACGAGCCGTGCTTGGCTCTGGAAGCAAGCAGTGAGGTCTGAGCTCTCCGAAGTGCAAGGCTCACAGTGGAGGTGGTAGGAGTTGCAGTTAGCATCAAGGACAGGTGAGGAGGAGTGTTGGCACCCACACACCTTCTCTGAATTCTCTGGGTGATGTGACTCGCAAGACATCTTGGATTCTGTGGGTGATGAATGCAAATCCAGGTAAAAAGCTCCTGTGTCTGAGTGGCTGCAGAAGGAAGAGTCACAGGACAGGTTGGCTGAATTCAGGTTAGATCGAGAATGGCCATTCATTTTGTTGTAGAGAGCACTGAAGTTCACCAGAACCCCATCAGAGCTGTTGCAGGAAGAGTCGCTGATGTAGCCCATCTGCTGGTCAATCACTTCAGACTGACTTGATGAACTGTAGCAGCGACAGTGCTGGAGCTCCGAGCTGGAACAGCTGCATGTCCGGCTGCGCAGGGCATCCTGATTCCTCAGCAATTCACCTGTGTTCTGGTTCCACTCTTGGTCACCACCATTGAAGGAGAAGCTGGAGGAGCTGCCACGATGGCAGCTGCATTCATCCAACTCCATGCGTTCTGAGGTCTGGTGGCACCTGTTTGCGTTATTCCTCTTCTGGATGTCGTCACTGCTGATTTTGTCCTCTTGCCCATCTACCACACCGGACCGGCTGGCCATGTTCCAGGATTTCACAATGTGGTTGGAGTCGTGGAGGTGGAAAGGGGGTAAGGCCAACTCGTGCAGCTGAAAGGGAGGTTTGCCAGCCACAAGTGAGTTGTGAAGGTGGAAAGATTTTTGACCCAAGTCATCCCCAAAGATGCTGAGGTCTTCACCCTCACTCAGGAGGAAAGGGTTGTGTCGCTTACTGACACTAGGGACAATCAAATCTTTCGCTTTGCCTTCTTTGTTGTCTGAGGCCTCTGCTGAGGTTTCAGAGGTCTGGAGAAAGCTGCTGTACACCAAGGAGTCAGTCTGTGAAAGGTCTCTGTCTGAAAGGGCAGAGGTCCGTGTAATGCTGAGCTCTGGCTGGCAGAAGGGGTTGGTCCTTTTGTTCACGGAGCAGCACTGTCTATCAGGGACCTGGCAATGCACCAGGGGAATGTGATGGACAATCAGCGTCTCACCAGTCAGTTTGGGTGGACTATCCATGGTGAGGAATGCTCTTCAGGACATCAGTTAAGCTAGTGCTACCCATGGACAGATAGCGCTGCACATGAGAGTCAGGGAGGACACTTCTCATGAGGGAGTTCAGATACCTAGAGAGAGACAAAAACACAAAGGAAGTCACCTCTCAGGAAAGGGAGTGACTATTTAAAGAATTCTTGGTTTGACTGATGATTTCATGTGCTCACATGGACCAAACGGACTGGTCCTTATCAGCACAAGTACCCAAGCTTGTCCTGAGTTGTCCTTCTTCTGGGAAAGCATCACAGTGTAAGACAAACACGTTCCCCTCCCTGCAGACTCCTGGGACAACACTTGTGCTTCCCAGCTGACCCCTCTCAAACTTATCTGAAGTGAGTAACTGATTGCACTCAAGAGGCCCGAGGGCTGAACAGGCTTTGGGCCAAATGAAGACCTCACTGTGGGTTGGCACTGCACACTCAACGGGAAAACGGGCAGACAGCACAGGGTCTGAAACGAAGTGCTGCACTTCGGTGAGAGCAGTTCATTTTCTGACACTGTATTAAATATCTTTGCCCCTTTTAGGTGCCTTGAACTTTCCTTTAAAAACCAAACACTGAACTGCACTGCCAGGCCTTGCAACGTTGGGGAACACGCAAGTCCAGCCAGAGACTGGAAAGCAGGAACAGACTGGAACAGGAAAGCACCAACAACAATTCCTCTCCAAAGATGCTGGTCCTGAGCCGTTTCAATGGCGCCAGGGGAGCATGCCAAAGTATGCCACTAGTTACATACACAAGGGCCCTTCACATGAAAAGGAGTGGATAACTTCAGCGGGGCACAGGGAGCTGCTGACAATCGTTAAATAGGTCCTATAGACCACATTGCCTTCTGCTGACCATTTGCTGATGGCCAAGCCTCAGCTTGAACTGGTTTCTCTTGTGATCCAGGGCACCTGTTCCACAGTTCTCTGACACTCTGCCACTTTATCTGTGGTTCTTATCTGCTTAAGTTATTACCTGGTGCACTTCACAACAGTACAACTGCCACAGCCCACAACCCCAGGAGCTGTACAGTAAGAGCCCCTCAGTGTTCAGCTAGTAGCAGGTAAAGCCAGAAGTTGTTACCCAGCATTTGATACAAGAGAAGAGAGAATATATTCATTCCTCCTTCCCCATCTAATACTGAGGTCCAGCCTGCAGACGCCTGCAGGACAGTCTGGAGGGCCTTCTGCCCTCTTGCCTTCCCTTCTACACATCAGAGAAGTCAACATCAAGAAGTACATGGGAGAGCAGCTAAGGGAAAAAGGAAAGAGAGAAACCACAAAAGACAACAGTGATCCAGGATGATCCTGAAGTATTAAGAAAAGACCTAGTGCTCTCACAGATCTGCCACTTGTTTGGAAAACCCCAGCCCAAACACCCTTGGTCAGAAATCCACATCCAGTATATCATCCAGGCATCCTCAGTGCTTGCAGCACCCTGACATTGCATACCATGGCCCTGCTCTGGACTCTAGGATGCTGGATCTGCTGCCATGATTGACATTCAGACTCCAGAAAGTGGCATTCACAGTATCTGTCTTTGCCTACCTTACCCAATCATTTGTGACTATGGGATAAAAATGGATTCTTACCCATTTTTGGATTTAAAAAAATCCATTCTTTTTTCTGGTGCCTTGCAGAACTGCAAAGGCACATGGGAACCCAAGAGGAAAATTGAGAAATGTGGGTAAGTGAAGCTAGAACAACAGTATAAGCAATGAGACAGTTCCTCAGAAAGATCAGGAACTTTACTTCTTTCAGCTTCATGGCATAAGAACAGCAATTAAAGGATGCTAAAAAAAAATGATCAAAAGCAGTCCTTTCCTCCCACGCATAGTAGTGCTTCTCACAGACACAGAATGATGCTGAAAAAAAATACAAAGATGGAAATGGACCAAGTGTTTACCGTAAACACCTAATGATGTAAAAGTTAATGGTAACACCAGTGTTAGTAAACAGATGAGCCTTCTGGCAGACTTTTCTAGAAATAATCATGAGACCTGCATGAGGGGCACACTCACCCTCATGTCTGCTTCTGCTGGAACGTTTCACCCAGGATTAGGCTCTGAAGTAGAGAGGTCATAGAATCATAAAATGAGTTGGGTTGGAAGGAATCTTTATATGTCATCTAGTCCACTTGCCCTGCAGTAAGCAGAGACGTCTTTAACTAGACCAGGTTGCTCAGAGCCTCACCAAGCCTGAGCTTGAATGTCCACAGGGATGTGGCCTCCACCACCTCTCTGTATAACCTGTTCCAGTGTCTCACCACCCTCATTGTAAAGAACTTACTCCTACTGTCTAATCTAAACCTACCCTGCTCTAGTTTAAAACCATTGCCCCTTGTCCTATTGCTGCATGCCCTCGCAAACAGCGACCTGGACTACCTCCATCTGGACTACTGTGCGACCCTCAAGTCTCCTCCACCTCTAGTCTTCCTAATGCCTGTACCACCCTTCACTCCCCTTCCAGTGACTCCTCTGCCCTACAAGCCTCTGGCTCCTTTCCCACAGCTGCTGCTGCAGGAACAGCATGCAGGAACATGCTGCAGAAGCTGATAGGAACTGTCTCAGCCTGGTTTTGGGGGGAGATCTTTTGCACCAGGGATTCTGAAGATCACACTGTTGAAGAATCATGGTGGGCAACAGCAGCTCCTCACTCTGTGCCTAGCATACACACACACACACACACACACACACTGAACGCAGTGTTCAACCACTGAGGCAGCGTTCATGTCCCATTTTGCCCGTTTTCACCTTATGCACCATTGACAGTACATGTAGTAGCAGGAGACCCTTTTGATCCTGTCTCCACCTCAGCTTATGAAAAAAAAAAAAGCTGGTGCCCCAGTGCCTACCTGCTCTTCCCATTGCCTTTGCAGCCCACTGTAATGCTTATATCACATCTCTCCATGAGGCTTTGCTATATATTGAGTGCTGCCACAAAGCAGCATCATTTTGAGGATGCAGGCTGTGATGACAGCACACTCCACTGCTGAAGCACTGGGTCTCCACTGCCTCTGGGGAATGGTTGCTCAGAGCTAGCTCCCAGAGCTGGCACCTATCTGCCAACCAGCCCCTGCCACCAGCCAACGCACACCTCACCCCACGTCAGTGCAGAAGCCCCTTGCAGGTGGAACCAGGCTTGCACAGGCACACACTGACATTTGACAGCAAAACATCAGGAGAGCTGACACGCAGCCATTTCCCCAGCTGTCCCTCAGGAGCCCTGGATGCAACACGCAACTCTGCAGTTGCATATTCAGTCTCAGAGGCTGTGCAGGCTTCCTGGGTGGACTGAGATCCACTGGCTGCCACAGACGCTGCAGCAGACGGATGTCCCCTCTGCCTGCTCCATAGGTTCTGAGGTCCAATATCATAGGTGACATAGAATCATAGAATCGTATAGGGTGGAAGGGACCTCTGGAGATCATCTAGTCCAAGCCCCCT